>JADDOH010006449.1:0-140935 GCA_016648135.1 Agrypnia vestita
TTGCTGGATGCATACTGTTAAAATGAACTTAAAATTTTATCGCGTTTAGTCACAATCTTCAATTTTGTGAGAAACACATAACGCTAATTTTCTCACCTGGACCAGCATGTTTCTTACTAGGACCGGAAAAAATATTGAATTTTTTTATTGCATTGCCAGCAATGGACCTTGCTGGATGCACACTGTGAAAATGAACTTTAAATTTCATCGCGTTTGGTCACAATCTTCAATTTTGTGAGAAACACATAACGCTAATTTTCTCACTTGGACCAGCAAATTTCTTACTAGGACCGCAAAAAATATTGAATTTTTTTATTGCATTGCCAGCAAAGGAATTTGCTGGATGCACACTGTGAAAATGAAGTTAAAATTTCAAGGCCTTTGGTCACAATCTTCAATTTTGTGAGAAACACATAACGCTAATTTTCTCACTTGGACCAGCAAATTTCTTATTAGGACCGCAAAAATATTGAATCTTTTTATTGCATTGCCAACAAAGGATATTGCTGGATGCACGCTGTGAAAATGAAGTTTCTTTTTCATCGCGATCGGTCACAATCTTCAATTTTGTGAGAAAAACATTACGCTAATTTTCTCACTTGGACCAGCAAATTTCTTACTAGGACCGAAAAAATATTGAATTTATTTATTGCATTGCCAGCAATGGACTTTGCTGGATGCGCACTGTGAAAATAAACTTTAAATTTCATCGTACTTGGTCACAATCTTCAATTTTGTGAAAAAAACATAACGATAATTTTCACAATTGGAGCAGCAAATTTCTTTGTAGGACCGCAAAAAATATTGAATTTTTTTATTGCATTGCCAGCATTGGATATTGCTGAATGCACTCTGTGAAAATGAAGTTTCAATTTCATCGTGTTTGGTCACAACCTTCAATTTTGTAAGAAACATATTACGCTAATTTTCTCACTTGGACCAGCAAATTTCTTACTATGACCGCAGAAAATATTGAATTTTTTTATTGCATTGCCAGCAAAGGATGTTGCTGGATGCACACTGTGAAAGTAAACTTTAAATTTCATCGTGCTTGGTCACAATCTTCAATTTTGTGAGAAACACATAACGCTAATTTTCTCACTTGGACCAGCAAATTTCTTACTAGGACCGCAAAAAATATTGAATTTTTTTATTGCATTGCCAGCAAAGGAATTTGCTGGATGCACACTGTGAAAATGAAGTTAAAATTTCAAGGCCTTTGGTCACAATCTTCAATTTTGTGAGAAACACATAACGCTAATTTTCTCACTTGGACCAGCAAATTTCTTATTAGGACCGCAAAAATATTGAATCTTTTTATTGCATTGCCAGCAAAGGATATTGCTGGATGCACGCTGTGAAAATGAAGTTTCTTTTTCATCGCGTTCGGTCACAATCTTCAATTTTGTGAGAAAAACATTACGCTAATTTTCTCACTTGGACCAGCAAATTTCTTACTAGGACCGAAAAAATATTGAACTTTTTTATTGCATTGCCAGCAAAGGATGTTGCTGGATGCACACTGTGAAAGTAAATTTTAAATTTCATCGTGCTTGGTCACAATCTTCAATTTTGTGAGAAACACATAACGCTAATTTTCTCACTTGGACCAGCAAATTTCTTACTAGGACCGCAAAAAATTCTGAATTTTTTTATTGCATTGCCAGCAATGAATATTGCTGGATGCACTCTGTGAAAATGAATTTAAAATTTCATCGCGTTTGGTCATAATCTTCAATTTTGTGAGAAACACATTACGCTAATTTTCTCACTTGGACCGGCAAATTTCTTACTAGGACCGAAAAAAATATTGATGTTTTTTATTGCATTTCCAGCAATGAACCTTGCTGGATGCACACTGTGAAAATGAACTTTAAATTTTATCGTGTTTGGTCACAATCTTCAATTTTGTGAGAAACACATAACGCTAATTTTCTCACTTGACCAGCAAATTTCTTACTAGGACCGAAAAAATATTGAATTTATTTATTGCATTGCCAGCAATGGACTTTGCTGGATGCGCACTGTGAAAATAAACTTTAAATTTCATCGTGCTTGGTCACAATCTTCAATTTAGTGAAAAAAACATAACGCTAATTTTCTCAATTGGAACAGCAAATTTCTTTCTAGGACCGCAAAAAATATTGAATTTTTTTATTGCATTGCCAGCATTGGATATTGCTCGATGCACACTGTGAAAATGAAGTTTCAATTTCATCGCGTTTGGTCACAATCTTCAATTTTGTGAGAAACACATAACGCTAATTTTCTCACTTGGACCAGCAAATTTCTTATTAGGACCGCAAAAATATTGAATCTTTTTATTGCATTGCCAGCAAAGTATATTGCTGGATGCACGCTGTGAAAATGGAGTTTCAATTTCATCGCGTTTGGTCACAATCTTCAATTTTGTGAGAAACACATAACGCTTATTGTCTCACTTGGACCAGCAAATTTCTTACTAGGACCGAAAAAATATTGAATTTTTTTTTTGCATTGCCAGCAAAGGATGTTGTTGGATGCAAACTGTGAAAATAAACTTTAAATTTCATCGTGCTTGGTCACAATCTTCAATTTTGTGAGAAACACATAACGCTAATTGTCTCACTTGGACCAGCAAATTTCTTACTAGGACCGCAAAAAATATTGAATTTTTTTATTGCATTGCCAGCAAAGGAATTTGCTGGATGCACACTGTGAAAATGAAGTTTCTTTTTCATCGCGATCGGTCACAATCTTCAATTTTGTGAGAAAAACATTACGCTAATTTTCTCACTTGGACCAGCAAATTTCTTACTAGGACCGAAAAAATATTGAATTAATTTATTGCATTGACAGCAATGGACTTTGCTGGATGCGCACTGTGAAAATAAACTTTAAATTTCATCGTACTTGGTCACAATCTTCAATTTTGTGAAAAAAACCTAACGCTAATTTTCACAATTGGAGCAGCAAATTTCTTTGTAGGACCGCAAAAAATATCAAATTTTTTTATTGCATTGCCAGCATTGGATATTGCTGAATGCACTCTGTGAAACTGAAGTTTCAATTTCATCGTGTTTGGTTACAACCTTCAATTTTGTAAGAAACATATTACGCTAATTTTCTCACTTGGACCAGCAAATTTCTTACTAGGACCGAAAAAATATTGAATTTATTTATTGCATTGCCAGCAATGGACTTTGCTGGATGCGCACTGTGAAAATAAACTTTAAATTTCATCGTACTTGGTCACAATCTTCAATTTTGTGAAAAAAACATAACGCTAATTTTCACAATTGGAGCAGCAAATTTCTTTGTAGGACCGCAAAATATATTGAATTTTTTTATTGCATTGCCAGCATTGGATATTGCTGAATGCACTCTGTGAAAATGAAGTTTCAATTTCATCGTGTTTGGTCACAACCTTCAATTTTGTAAGAAACATATTACGCTAATTTTCTCACTTGGACCAGCAAATTTCTTACTATGACCGCAGAAAATATTGAATTTTTTTATTGCATTGCCAGCAAAGGATGTTGCTGGATGCACACTGTGAAAATAACTTTTAAATTTCATCGTGCTTGGTCACAATCTTCAATTTTGTGAGAAACACATAACGCTAATTTTCTCACTTGGACCAGCAAATTTCTTACTAGGACCGCAAAAAATATTGAATTTTTTTATTGCATTGCCAGCAAAGGAATTTGCTGGATGCACACTGTGAAAATGAAGTTAAAATTTCAAGGCCTTTGGTCACAATCTTCAATTTTGTGAGAAACACATAACGCTAATTTTCTCACTTGGACCAGCAAATTTCTTATTAGGACCGCAAAAATATTGAATTTTTTATTGCATTGCCAGCAAAGGATATTGCTGGATGCACGCTGTGAAAATGAAGTTTCTTTTTCATCGCGTTCGGTCACAATCTTCAATTTTGTGAGAAAAACATTACGCTAATTTTCTCACTGGACCAGCAAATTTCTTACTAGGACCGAAAAAATATTGAATTTTTTTATTGCATTGCCAGCAAAGATGTTGCTGGATGCACACTGTGAAAATAAACTTTAAATTTCATCGTGTTTGGTCACAATCTTCAATTTTGTGAGAAACACATAACGCTAATTTTCTCACTTGGACCAGCAAATTTCTTACTAGGACCGCAAAAAATATTGAATTTTTTTATTGCATTGCCAGCAATGAATATTGCTGGATGCACACTGTGAAAATGAATTTAAAATTTCATCGCGTTTGGTCATAATCTTCAATTTTGTGAGAAACACATTACGCTAATTTTCTCACTTGGACCAGCAAATTTCTTACTAGGACCGAAAAAATATTGAATTTTTTTATGGCATTGCTAGCAATGGACTTTGCTGGATGCACACTGTGAAAATGAAGTTTAAATTTCATCGTGTTTGGTCACAATATTCAATTTTGTGAGAAACACATAACGCTAATTTTCTCACTTGGACCAGCAAATTTCTTTCTAGGACCGCAAAAAATATCGACGTCTCGCGACGATTCGAAGACATTTATCTCATATTTTATTCGCAAACCAATGATTGCAATTGTATCATTTCAAATACAAATTTTAATAATTAGACTACCTATATTGAAGTGTTATTAATTATATTTATCATCTTCCTAGACATCGTATTACTGTATTAGTATACATTTTAAACCAATATGTCAATATCAATTACCACAATCACGCCAGAGAAGTATAACTTCTATCGCACGTGCATGAATACACGCACCTCCATTTTTTATTTGATTACCCAACAGGAAGACATGATTAAATGTTAAGAAGATAATACAGAAACAGAAAGTTATATATGTCTCTCATCATCAAAGGACGTCACAGATAAGGCAATGGCGGATATCACAATTTGATATGAATGACAGATATGACAGATAAGACCATATTACATACTTACTTAACGAACTTTTTCAAATCAAACTTTAACATAAAAAGATTCATAATGTATACAGAGTGCCTCATAGCTAGCAGCAAAAACTTTACAGGTTTGTTAATGAGTCGAAAATGTTCTAGCAACCATGACCCAATATCAATAGTTATGAAGATATATCAAAGTATTGCGCACGCATAATGTGGTGGGCATGTAGCAAAATCATGTAACAAAAATGCGAGACCACGAAATGCACTAGATTATTATTTAGTGTTCCAGTAATATCTATACATAATAACTAGCTGTGCCCGCGCGGCTTTGCACGCGTAGTTTTTCAGTATACTGTTTGGATCGCCTTAGAACTTTTGCGAACCTTCTAGAACATTCTGCTTCCAGAACTTTCAATAAATTTATTGAATGTACAGAAACCTTCTAGACACTCATTTAGAACCTTATAGAACTTTCGGGAATTTTCTATAACCTTTCACTTCCAGAACATTCTAGAGCAGGTTTTCCGGAACCTTCTAGACTCAGTGACACAGTCGGCGTGCCCATTTTGAAACAATCTGAATGCGGCCTTCCCATAACAAAACAACGTGCTAGAAAGCACATTTTCGTCACCCACTCCCACATACGCACAGCCACCACCACCAAACTCGTATATTTTCGATGTGACACCAAGGGCTATCCACCACCATAACCACCAGCGGGTGGTTGTGGAGGAAACTAGGCGGGTAGGGAAACATGGGTTTCTTTATATATATATATATATAGGCCAGCAACGGCCGGGAACACCCAATATTTAATACGAAATTCCCAAAAATCATTAAGGCCAATAATGACCACAGTACCCAAATTTAGATTTTGACTTACCAGACCTCACTTGGTAATAAGCTTCCGATACGAACGGTTGTGCTCGCACTGCCCCACGTGACGGAAATTTATTAACAAGACAACCTGAAGATGCCTGTTGTGATTTAGGCGAAACGTCGGTAGACGAATGGTCCTTCTGAGGACCAGATTTTGACGCGGGTTACCCCCACAGAAATTAATACTAACATATATATTTAAAAAAAAAAAAAATAAAATAAATAAAAAATATATATATATATATATACATATTTTTATTTTATTTTTTATTATTTTTTTTTTATTTGGGAAACATACAGTACAATTTTAATTTTTTTTATATAATGTCAAAAAAATATTTGTGAATATGACCAGTAAAGCTCCCTCGAAGCTGGTAATAAAAAATAAAAAAACTAAATAAAAAACAATGATAAAGAATATGTGATAAATAATAAATATTTCAAAGATTTAAATTCTGATAATGTATAAAATGGGAGGGGTGGGGAGAGGGAGGGAATGGGATTCAATTAAAGAAGTATCAAATCAATAGTCATAAATGAGATTACGGAGTTTCATTTTAAATAAACGCAAATTGTCAGTAAAAATGTCTAGATTATTTGTAGAATTTAACATATTGTATTTTGAGGTGCAACGAGTTACAAAGCAGTTTTTTAAGAAGTTAGTCCTACCAAAGTTTGCGTAAAATAAATTATTTGAACGCGTTGAGTATGTAGGACAACTTAAACCTATTTGCTCTAATAAATAGGGCGAGTCAACCGAGATATTCAAGATTTTATAAAGATAACACAGATCTTGTATGCATCTTCGATATGATAGAGGAGGGATTTTATGGTAACACTCGCTTTCTGTGTATGAGTTGAATTCTAAACGGGAACAGAAATTTAAAATATTGAAAAATTTGTGTTGGATATTTTCAAGTCGCTCACTGTATGTAGAATAATGAGTGTTCCAGACTGATCCAAACTCCAGTTGACTGCGTACAAATGAAAAATATAAAGGATTAATGTATACGTTGATTGAAATGGGTTTGACGTTCTGGCAATGAAACCAAGGAGTCGATATGCTTTAGCAATTACCGATTCCATATGTGGGATGAATGTTAATTTAGAATCTAAGATGACACCGAGATCCCTCACCTGAGAGCAGATATTGAGTTGCTTATTGTTGAGATGATAATTAAAGGATAAATTTTTTCTTTTTTTGGAGAATGAAATGATATGACATTTATCGATATTTAGGAAAAGTTGGTTATTTTTGCAGTACTTTAAGAGTCTATTAATGTCATCTTGAAGCAACAAACAATCAGTGGGAGACTTTATCTCTTTGTAAATTTTTGCATCATCCGCGAACAAAGATAATTCAGCATGCGGAAAACAATGCTATATATATATATATCTTCTCGCTAGTCGCCAGTCGTATATATATATATATATACGACTAGCGACTAGCGAGAAGACGTCAAAGCTTCGTTTGATATTCTCGTAAACAGTCGATTACTTCCCGAATAAAAATGGAATAATATAAATAAGTGAATTAATAATTCAAAGAGAAACATATAACTATCAAATATTGACGACTTGTTAAGTCGCTGGGATAGTGAAATTGGTAACACGCTGTGGGCGAAACACAGAGGTCCGTGGTTCGAATCCAGGTTCCAGCATTTAATTTTTCAGTTTTATTATTTGTATTTGTGTATTTCTCTTTATTTCATTTATTTATTTCGTATTAAATATATATATATATATATATATATATTTCGTTCGAATTCAAAGATAAGAAAACGAAATCACGGCTGGAGTGGGGCTCGAACCCCGGTCGAGCAGTACAGCAACGCAACGACAAAACGACTTAGCTACCTCCGGTTTTCCATAGACCGTCAAAAAATATACTATATAATACAAATATATATACTAAACGTACACTCGTGAAATATCACAAACATAATTTGAATAATATTTATTTTTATTTAGTTAAAATTAAAATATTATTCATCATTTTAAAGAACGCATATAAAATTTAAAAAAATATATATTTTATAAAATGTATACCAAATTATTTTTTGTTTTATTAATAAACACATACGCATAATTTTAAAAATAAATATTGTTTTATTAAATATGTACTCCAAAACTGGTTAAAAAATTTCTAAAAATTCCCTTGTGCATATTTCCCCATTATAGCTTGTATCAGTTACAACCACAGCGAATTGGGCGTCAAAGTGACAATCTAGAAAATGGGATCCCGCCTCTATCACGAGGCTTCTTCCGTTTCCCTTGAAATGTCCCGATGGAACTCTTTGTGTTTTGTTTAATGTAGTACTACACTGTAGTAGTGATTACAGAGCGGACCAATCACTAATTCGGACGAGAGTGGTCCGGCAAGGCGGTTGAGGGTGTGTTGCTCGTCACGACTTTTTATGAATGTGATCTGGGGTATTTCGATACCCCACTTCGGACCACACGGGATTTTTAGACCCTTAGTGACGTAAAGGTTAATATGCATTTACTGTGATCGCTCTTAGTACCGTTGTTGTTAAAAAATAATTGATCCTTTTTTTCCTTATAATTTAGCGTTTTTCGTAAATATATAATTATTCTATTGGCTAATATTGTCATGAAATGGCATGCTGATGAGAATTTGCCCACTGTCCGAATTCCTTGTGAATGTCATAACACTATCGAAACATAAACAGCCTATATCAATCTAGGGTGATGTACGGCCTTCGGGGAGTTTAGAAACACTTGGAGAAGCCAAGAAGCGACGAGGAACTTCTCCTAAACACTAAAAATATGACAAGTGCTACTAAAATATAAATTTTATTGTCCTGTTATGTCCTTAAATATTTAATTACCCCAAGATTCTTATTTCTTAAACTACATATTTTAAAATAATTAATGATATTGAGCTGGTATTCTTTGTAATCCTCGTAAATATCCCAAAGAATACAAAACCCAAAGAAAATAAAATTATAATATGTAGTAAGACAGTCAAGAGAATACTTTTTTCTGTAGAAAACCATCAATGTTCTATGCGATACGATTACGTCATTTTATTTGCACAGCTTCCATTGACGGGCCGCTTGTGAGTTATGAGATGTCAAAATACCAGGTTTAATTGCAAAATAATTAATAGTAACAGATTGGATGCCCCTGACCTCCTATCGCTTATTACAATCAGCGTGCCACAAAGGCCACCTGTGCCAAAATACTTATTTTTGCAACAAAACGAATACTGCGCATTTCCAACACTGTACGATTAACAGATTATTTACAACAGGGAACGAATACGTACACATATCGAATATCTTCTGTGTTGCATTAGACTGCTACCGCACTCATCTCAATAAATACTTCTTAGAGAAACAAGGCAGTCCATCTTAGTTTCTAACTCTGTTGCTTCATAATTTCATAAATTGTAATTAATTCACGTTTGTTAACTTTTTCATACTATTGAATATATATTGCTTTTTCTTAATGCTTTTGTTATTGTATATTTAGGTACTCTGTAATTATTTTTTTTATATCTGTTATTTTATACATACATATGTCATTATTATGTTATTTTATATTAACTCTGTATTTTACATCTTTTATCTTTATTATTTTATATCTTTTACTTACTCTCTCATTTTATATTATAAGGTAGTAAGTGCAATATCAAATTACTGTAATAGGTTGTGTAACCGTTGAAATAAATAAATATAAATGACCACAATTTTAGTAGAATCTTGTTGGCATTATATAATTAATGTAATTTAAAGTATTATAGAACATGTTCAAATCATTATACATCGTTAAAACGCAAATTTGACTGGGGTCACAATGTACCCCGTTCCGCCCTCCGATCTGATTTTAGATCTTCCGGTATGCGAAGGTTAAAGAAAATATTACCGTCAGTATTTTGTTACAAACATAACGCGCAAAATATAATTTAAAAATCTTGATAAAATATTTTCCGCTGATAAAGGTTTGAATCAATGAAGAGATAAGTGTGTCACTCAAGGTTAACAAAATTAATTATTTTTCATCAATGTATCACGATAAGTAATTCAATAGATAAGACTTATTTCCTGTCTAAAAAAGTTTCATTTATAAACGAAAGATAAAATACAAAAATCCTCGTGATCGCATATTCATATTTCATTATGACCAATATTTTTGTGGTGGAATTTGTGGTGCGTGGTAGAGCGACATCTCCATGTCACGGCCTAAACTGTTTACATTGCTTGCAAGTATTAATGCTAGTGCCCGAGGGCGACATCTATGGAATGAGAGAGGAGAAGCGAATTGTAAATGTCAGTGCAAATAAACTGGTGATGTAAAAATGTTTTCAATTGAATTTTTTTCCAATTAATGGTCGCAAATTAAATTTCATCAATATCAGTATTTAAAAGGATTTTACTTCAGTTAAACACTACAGGAGAATTAATAAATTTATTTTAGAAGAACTTTACATAAGAGAAATTAGAAACACAGTGATGCATCTTAGGCCCGGTTGTTTCAAGTTCGATCAAAGTAAGCGGTCGATAAAAGCATAGATTTTTACGAAAACGGATCGTCTGATTGGTGGAGAACGTAAAAATCTATGCTTTAAGAGAACGCTTACTTTAATCCAACTTGAAACAACCGGCCCTTAGAACCCTTCGTACTATTTATAGGTAGGTAGGGCTCTATTTCCTTTGTTCCCAAATTAATACAAAGTCTCTTTGTTTCGAAGGGATTTTTATGATGTTAATATAAACAATTTACTGAGTTCATTGGCCTAAAGGGCTAGACAGGCTAAATGTTAAAGATTCATCTTTTAGTCTTCATATGAAATCCTCCAACCTAGGGACAACAATAAGTTCATCGACTTCAATGGTTAACCTAAACAAAATAATCGATATTCTCGTTCAAATAAATTCTAAATATCTAAATGTTGGCAGGGATATAATACGCACGTTACCAAACAAGCAACGAATGCAGCGCAGTATAGCTGTCTCCCTCGTTTGCTTCCGTGCTATGGGGCTACGCAGTGCATTAGTAGAGTGAAACACATAATAAGGGCCGGTCTTATAAACGAAAGACCAAATTTCCGTTAGTCAATCGACAATATACTAACGGATGGCCGTTCGTTTATAAATGTTACCGATGCTCGTCTTATAAAACTTTTTTTACCCCTCCGTAAGTATCGCAATATCGCACTGCTCTTGTCTATGATTTAAGAGCTGCCGAAGGTGAATTATATCTCTTTTCTATCTAAAATTTCTCGCTCGCATCAGATTTTTGGGATACTTCCCACAACACTACATTGGTAATAGCCTTTAAAACCCCAACTTAGTCTGAGCAGCTAATACTATTGATCCTAGAGCATAGAATCTCGAGGCAACAAGCAATTTTGTAGTTGGTGATAATGTCAGATTTGCGCGTTTTTACATTGTTCCCAATATCTTCTAGAAGCTCATATAAGCTCTTGAGCAGACCTTTTTGACAAGCGAAAGCGGTAGATAAAATCTGCGTCATCTAAAATATTAAAATAATCCACTCGTATATTGAACATTCTTTGTCGTCGAGTTTGTTCTTTATCCGACGAACTTGAATACAATAATAGCTCGACATCGTTATGTGAAAACATTTTTCCTTGAAAATGTAGCAACAGTCAGCACGGTATATATGTACATATTAAACAAACAGCATTAAACGCAAATTGACAGCGGACCTAACCTTAAAAAATAATACGTCAATCTGTCATACTTCTGTCAGTTTCAACTAACGGACGGTAAACTGGTGGTTCGACTGTCGGTATCGGCCGTCGGTAAAATTTTACTAAAATTTGATTAACGGATTGTTATAAGACGAAAAAAGTGACGTTTGTATCAAATTTCAGTTTATTTAGTCTGAAATTTAACTAACGGACGTTTATAATACCGGCCCTTACCAGGTCGAGTTTATTAGGACTGTAATAAACACTCGACAAATCGAAAAAAGCCTCTATAATTTTAACACAGAATTACATCTATTGTATATATATATATATATATATATCCTTGGAATAATATATGTATAGCTGAATATTCGATTCTTGTCAGCCCGTTGCAATGCGTAAAATTCGGAGAAGAAATATAATATCATGATTTTACTTTTAAATAATTAAAAATAGAAGGAATACATTTGTGATGCCCGTACTTGGGTTTTTGAATGTTATTATTTTAAGATTTTCTGAATTTATTCAATCTACGAGTATATCTACCTCGATCATCACAAATGATCCAACAGATCTTTAAACCTTTTTTCCAAAAAAAATGTTTTTTTAAAAGGTCACATTTTAGATTTTTTGGAATATTATAATTTATTTTCATTTGTGTGTGATTTTCAATAAAATATTTATTATTGAATCATTTTCGTGCCTTACGATGGTGAGTAAAATTATTTATTTCGGAATGAAATATTTTATTTTAGAATACGAAATGCTAATATATGCCTATGTTTGTATTTTGCCATGTATTTTGAAAAGAAACCCAGGTAAGAGATAATATATCTCGTAATATTCTTACCACAATAATAAACATGTTAATCATATGTTTAGTTAACACGATATTTTGATATTTCACAATATTCTACCAGATAAATATTATATTTCGGTTATTTTTTTCAAAAATGTGTAAACAATTATATAGAGTAATGCTTCTTGTTCTCACTGCAAGCCCCAGGTCAAATGGGTCAAAGGTGCTTTGTATTACTATTAATCTAAAACTACTTTTTACCACACTCAACCTTTTCTCCGACAAAACTTGACGAACAATGCAAAGGATCGGGATAACATAAAGATACCAATCAATTGCGAAGCTGCTGCTTCTACTTCAAGTAGCAACACTTCGTATCTCCTACAAGCTATGAGATCCCCATAAAGAAATAATGATCGCCATCTTCACCGCGCTAAACCTAAAATCGCCGGCTAAATTATTTTACAGCCATCCACTCCATCCGACTCCTTCCTCGCTCGCATACCGACAGCCCGGCAAATGCTGTTATCAAGCGAGTATACGGTTAAGGAGGTAACTCTTTGTTTCGCCTGTACGTTTATTATTATCAGCGAGCGTCTAACTAACGCTCTCCACCTAACACCTCTTCGGCTGGCAATGTATCTAACTTACCGGGGAACCGCTGAATTTAGAGCTGCTCGGCGAAGAAGAGTAGGTGGTGAGGAAAACTTACAATCATATGGGCGAGGTCCGTGCCTTTGCTCCTTTACACTTCCGAGGTTTCCATATTATGTAAAGGATATCATCATTTCATTTCATTTTTTAACGTTAAATTCACGCCATTAATTTTGCTATCCCGCTTACGTAAATTAAGATATATCGCTTCGAATAATTTAATTTATGTAACGAAATCTGATTAATTATGTTATTCAGTTGATACGATTCGTAGGTAATAAATATTCTCAGAAAGGTAAGCCTAGGTACATTATATAAATTTAACTTTTTGTCAACTATAATTATTCCGGAATAAAAGTCTTTTTGTAAGAACATCTACTTATTATATATTGTTGACTATATTAAAAGAAAAGTATTTTAATGATTCTTTATCTAACATTGTTGGTCCCAGCAAAATTCTGGGAAATCTAACTTATCAATTCCTGAGAAAATTTACGAGTTTAAGTATATATCCAAACATAGTGAAAACTTTTATGTCGTTTGCCAGATAACATATTACATTAGGTAATCAAGATTTAAAATAAACTATGTTTGTTTATGGCATAGCGTAGACCACGAATAATAATTTTTTAACCAATTCGAATACTTATACTTGCATCTGATTAAGTTCTAATTGTAAAGTTTGCCTGTCTGAAAACAAAAATTTTTAGTGAGACAGGCATTGTAAAAATTAACCTAAAACAAAGTGTATTTTTTTTATAGCTGATATTATTGAATATTATTGATACAAAATACCAAACTGATATTATTGAATAAACAAAATATCAGTTTGGTGAAAGATGGTGATGTGATGAGGGACCAGATTTCAAAAGCCGATTACACAATCCTCTTAATTAAGATATCGTGTCGTCTTAATATTGACGGTTGACTACCACTTTGTATTATGCTTTGCAGTATGCTATTTGATCCATTCTGTGCGAGATAATAATCTCTTTCTACCTAAGCCTACGCCGCGACTGCCTTCCTTCCATCTTCCTCTGCGTAATGAGTTGTAAGAGATCGTATTTCTTTTTGCGGAGAATGTATCCGAAGTATGCAGTTTTCCTTCGTTTGATTCCAAAATTTTAATAAACGATTTTAAAAATCTGTGATACAATTTTTGTTAACAAACAACAAAGTAAATTATGTAGGGTGGGCCAGAAAGGTTTACGATTTTAAAAATACTTTTGCATATAAACGCATGTGGAAGCGATACGCGAGTAGTGGGGATCAGTAGTCAAGGACGTCAAAATTCAGTCGTGATGGAGCGTTTCATAGGTAAGCAGGGTGCATTCTGTGTGTGTTATTACCGATATGGAGATTCGTGCACTGTTGCTCAACATTTATTTAGCTCTGAGTTCGAATTACATGGCCCAAATCAGTAAAAGTGTGATTAGTTCGTGGATCAGAAAGTTTGAGGCTTCTGGTTACACAATCAGTCAGGAGCCTAGGGGATGCTCAAGGTCAATACGAACAAAGGAAAAAAAAAAAAAAGAGCCAAGTTAGGATTTTGTACAGCACAATCCCGGATTTTCATCCATACGACGTGAGAGAAGATTAGCTCAGATCAGCTAAGCATATTATGAACATATTTACGGCGTATTTTGGCAAAAGATCTAAAATTGCACCCGTATAAACATCAATGAGTACAAAATTTAAACCATTTGGTTTAAATGTTTGTTTAAAAATTTTGTTTCGGGGTAGATTGTGGTTATTAAACCACAATATTGTACTCTGTATTTTTTCCGTCTCTATATTGGGGCCCTTTCAGAATTTGAACAATATTATCTTTCGGACGAAGCCAATTTTCACTTAGCTGGGCATGGCAGAAAACAGAAATCTTATTACTGGGCTTCAGAAAATTCCGAATCAGAACATCAAAAGCCATTATCCAAGCTAACTAATAAAAACAAAAACCAAAAAAAAAAAATTTGACCCGCAAATAATATTACATATATTCATAAAAAGGAATGAACGCGATATAAATTTTCATACTTTTACTTCCTTTCTTTTAACTCGTGGCGTCTGCTTGCTTGACGAAAAAACTTTGGATCGACCCCCCTTTTCTTTAACCCTTTTCCCGTGATCCAATCGAGCTGAAACTTTGCAATCAGACTCGTGGCGATGGTCAAGAAGACATCAAATTTTCGTTAAAAAATAATAATAATTATAGTATAATTTTGGATTTTTCAAATTTTTAATAGTTTTTTCAAATTGGAATCATTACAAAAGCTACCAACGGCGGCCCGATAACGTCACGCGATATTTAAAATTTGATGGATGGATTGATGGAAAAATGGAATGATTAAAAATTGAATTACTTCGTCAGTAGGTATAATAGGTACTTTACTACGAATTTATGACAATTGGTTCACAGTTGGCAGCACACTTCGGTTTTTTGGGAAGAAATCAAATAATAATTTATTTCTTTTAGATTTTTAGAGATTTTTGACATAGATATTTGTCTAGACATGTTTCATTTTCAGTCAATCAATTATTTAATTACATGATGGTAAACTTAATTTACAAAGAAAGGGAGTAAAATAAAAACTTGGTTTTTATGGGTTAGTTATTATCTGAATGCTTTTAATTTTTAAACTACCCTAAAAATATACGAACTATTCTCGATAAGTGAATAAAACCACATCTTTCTTGATCTTATTTTGTACTTTAGATAATACAAGACCTAAATACGTCCAAAATATAATGAAACTGTAATATAAATTGTACGATATTAACATTATCATGTTTAACTATTATTTAACTTTTTTACTAAACAATATTACTACGATATTTAAAGTTCTTGCTATTTTGAATATATATGCAATTTAGTAACTTAATTTATTAAGGCCTGTATCCTGGTAATACGTTATAAAACTCAAGGCCATATAATCATAAAAATGTATTTGTAACATTATTTTCCTAACAATTCAATTCATATAAATAAGTATATCCTGTGATTCATGTTAATTAAGCATTATAAGCATTTTAAGAAGTCAGAATAAAAAAAAATAACTAAACAAGTTACAAAATAAATGGAAAATAAAATAAATATACCAATATTATACTCAACAACACATTCTTATTGTGGAGTTGCAATTTTTTCAGAACAAAGTTCTGTGAAATTTAAAACCAAATTAATTAATCAATCAGAAAGACGTACAGAAAAATCAAATCCACGAAAAAATATTTGGCTGCTACCGGAATTCGAACCATGGATCTTATCCTATCTGGGACAGGCGCCTTATCCAATTACGCAATTAATTATGGATTCGATTTTTCTGTATGTCTTTCTAATTGATTATTTCAGTTGGTTTTAAATATACCAATATCATAAAAAATATATTTTTTTTTAAACTTTTTTTCACTTCCTAAATTTCAACTTGTAGTGAAGGGGATTATAGATGTTTGTATATAAAAAAAGGGAATATTTAATGTTATTTCCTCTTTCACATCATTACAAGGGCGTGAGACTAGATTCTACAATGCTGTATGTATAAAATAGAGTTTGTGTACATAAATACGAATGCGGTAAAACATGGGCGATGAGAGATATTTTTATATCTTCGGGCGTGTACAAATCAAACAAATGTGTATTTGCAGTTTTGTGCTTTATGTATACAAGCAGCGCAGCGCGGCGGTACGAATCTACCTTTAAATGTTTTTCTAAAAATTCTTTTTTCATGTGCTTGCTCGTAAGGCTGGAGTGAGAGAGACAACACAAAATAAGCGAGAAATAAAGTCTGTCTCGCCCGCCTCTGGATCGCCCGACAAAATCTTTTCAATTGAGAGACTCTTACGGGGTATCTGGAGAGTCGGGAGACAGCGAAAAATGTCAAGCTTACAAAGTTAAAAGAAAACCTGTCTTGCGGAGACTGGGAGCTGAGTAGAATATCCTTTGGCACAGGAAGACTCTTCTAACAGGGTAGCAGATAAAAGTAAGAGGTTTCCCAACCAACTCACTGATATATCTCTTTCAACGGGTGTCACGGTGGTGATACTTTATGTGTTGCTTTAATCAATTGCTATCTTTTTTAAAGAATAATAAATACGTTGTCTGTGTAACGTTTTTTTATTAAATAATCGTTATTAAATATTCCTGTAATAGGGTAATTTCATATTTTTTTAATAGAAAATTTTAACTTTGGTTTAGAAAATATGTTTATGAAAAAGATTTTCTTTTAAAATGTACATTATCATTAAAAAACGATTTTAAAAGTCGATATTTGATATATGAAAAACACGATTTTAAACTCCCGCCAAAACGCTTATTTTCGCAAGTGACGTTTGGCGTGTCTTTTTATGTCATCTGACGTGTAACAAGTATCAGCAAATTCGCATATTTAGACGTACATGATAACGTAATACATATTTAGACGTATAAAATATAGAAATTCCTAAAAACTGAAAAATGAATTTGATAAAATCCTAAAAAATTATATCAAAAAACACCTTGAGAATAACTTAAAGTTACACAACAATATGGATACCAAAAGAAAAAAAGCACAGATAAATTATTAGAAAAATTCTCGAATTTTATAAATTGCGAACTAAACCGTAAAAAACAAGTACTAGTTATGTTTATTGACTATTCCAAGGCTTTTGATACCATTGATCATAAATCTTTAATTGCGACACTTGAAGAAATAGGTATAAGATGTACTTCATTAGAACTTTTCAAAAATTGAGGCCTTGCCCAGAATAACGTTGCATCCGGTCAACGTTGAGTTATTTTATTTTATTTTATTTTCTTTTATTTTATTTTATTTTATTTTATTTTATTTTATTATGCATCGTTTAAAGTAGATAATATGTTAAGAAAAAATATTTAGGCTTCTGGCTGCATTTTAGAGTTATTGGCTTGTGGAAGAACGTTGTATAGTGTTTCTCAAAATGGCGTCGCCGCGTGTCTATATCGTGGAGCGTGGTTTAATTCACATGAATAAAGAAAGAAAACGAACATCTAATGTTTTAAATTGGAAAGATATCAAAGCCAAGTAGTTGAAGGATGCAGGAAAGGAGTATTTATCCAGAAAAAATATTATCAAGCCTGCAATTGACCCGCCAGAACATGTTTGTGGAATAATGTTGTATACGATTTGGCAGTTCTGATTCATATTGTGATTTCATTTCAAACTCCAAAATCAGTGTCAGAATGCGCTACAAATCAAATATTAACAATAACAAGAATAACAAACAAATTAGTGTTGTATATATATATATATATATATATATATATTTCATTTGCTATTTTCTTTATTTATTGCTCTTTTCTTAATTTGGTATGCATATACATATATTTATTTTTTCCTTCTGTTTTCTTAATTTGCTTAAAATTTTTAATTGATTCGATACTGTCGATGCAGTAGCGGACCCTACTTACATTGATGGTATTATGGAAGCTGATTGTTCTTCAGATGATGACCTAGACATTTATCTATCACCATCTACATGCTCCATCTCCTACTACAACAAATATAAGTGGCGTAAGCAACGTCATCACGTGCCTCCCGATTATTTATGGGAGGAGTTGATCACTTTGATCAACTAACATCGTCTTACAACACAACGTGGAAATTAAGGTGATGGTGGATTAAATTTTGATATTATATTATTGAATCTGCCATCTGTAATTCGTATATTTAATATAGGAAAGCATTGAAGCAATTGGATAAAAAAATCCTATTACATATTTTCACATCTGAAACAAGTTAGCTGATCAGCTGATTGGCTCTTTTACATCACGAAAAAGGTTTAGTCGACCTCAAACATTGCCTGATGATATCAATTCAAATCATCCTGAAAAATATACACTTCGTAGATGTGGTTCTTGCAGCACTACACTGAAAGTGGTATGAAGCTCAGTAGCATGCAACAATTGCAAAATAGCGCTTTGCATACCGTGTTTTAGGCCATACCATTTGTTTGGCCAGCGGAATAAAATATTATTATAATTATTAATAAACTATTCCTCCAACAGAAATAAATAAATGTATTTTTATTACTAAAAAACCTGTTTTTATTACTAAAACAAAATTCGGAGATCACTTTTTTTTTTTTACCTAAATGGACACTGGTCAGAAAACTGACCGCTGGAAAATCGAAAGTTACAAAAAAACTATACGTTTTCCAAAAAATATAATAACAATTCTGTTCATCAAAATGAATAAAGAATACATAAAAAAAATTCTAGGCCCGTATCTTTAAAAAAAAAGTTGCCCTATAAAGGGTTAAGGATTCGTATTTTTTAAGATTTTTATTGTAAAAATTATGGATGAAAACATTATCCCACACCATCCATATTGAGATACAAAATATAATTTATTTTTCTGAATCTATTTAATATATTTTCATAGATATATATAAAATGTGAAATTACCCTGTTATACATATGTGTGTATTAATATTAAAATCAATTTCTTGATGTGCAAAACATTTATTATGCAATGTGATAAGCAATCCATTTCTCATGTCCAGTTATGTATAAAATATTTTTAAAATGATTTTAAAAATGATGATAACACCTCAAGGGTGCTTTAAACATAAAATATTTTTTTCTACAACTTCAAATTAAAAATTGCTATGCACAAATTCATATAATTTTAGTGAAAGTGTAGGTTTTCTGATGAAAAATAATAATTCTGATGCACTGTTGTACATTACGGAGAGTTGAGGAGGGGACAGAGCTTCATGCTTATAAATATTGTACAATACAACTCGTATATAACCATAATACTTTTTAATTCAAGATTTTTTAATAATAATACAAATACTTGATAAAGTTGAGATTAAAATCAGAGTTTATACAATTCTTTTGTATTGGACTACTCTGATCCCAGATTAACTTCCCATTACCCTGATGATTTTGACAGTGATTAATCTTTGTTAATAGGTAACAAGGTATCGGTAGTGTGATTTTTAAATGTGTATATCGAGATTATTAGTGAAGCGATAAAATTGAATACCCGATTGCAAGAATTTGGAAATATATAACTACTACGCAGGCACTGCAGTCCTGTGCCGCAGATACATCGTTGTCACCGGCCGTTCGGTGTTCAATCCTTTCTCTGTGTGGTCTGACCCACTCTATCATTGGATTTTTCTCAATGAGATCTATCCATGTACGCTATTTTAATCGATTTGTGCTCGTACTTTTTGACGAAATACTTTGTTATTATGATTTTTTTCCGCAACTATTGATTTGATCATCACAAACTATGTCCTTGCACTTTTTAATAGTTGTCGTTTAGTTCTAGAAACGTTACATCTGTGTTTAATCCATTGACATAACCGTCCACCCGCGTACTTTCTGAGATGTAAACAATAAAGCATGTATGGTCTCATTCATTTTTGTGACGGTATCTGACCGTCACAAAAATAAATGAGGCTTCATTCATCTAAAATTGATTTTAAAGGCGTATTCACTTTAAAAGTTTTTGCTTGTGTTATGAATATAAACAACAGAGGTTATATACAAACTAAGTTTTTTATTTTACTCGATTAAGCCACATGAGGGACACAACTCGCATTGAGATCCATTTCATTCGCGTACCTGCACTAAAAATTGGGCACTAATTCGTCATTATTACTATTGTGATATAACAGGCGAACGGCGCGGCGTTAGAAAGATGGAGAAACATAGAAACGGCTGTATAGAAGAGAAAAGGCCGTGTCATGTCGTGAGCTAACAATAGGCGATAAATGGGGGATGCAGGGTGGGGTGACTACACGTACAGCCGGGCGGCACATCGCAGGCACCGCAACATCCCTAAGCCGATTTTCTGCCGGCCCGGCCGCGAACCCGCGCCCGACGACTTTTTGTCAAATGAATCTCGCTTTATGCGGAATGGCCTGTCTCTCGATTTTCCGCTGCGCTTTAAGCTCTCCATTTTATTAACTCGATATTTTTATTTCTTCCTACGCTTAAAGGTTGGCCCGTTTCGCGTTTTTCCCCGCGGTGGATGAGCCGGTATTTATCTACCCGGTTTAGCACCACTGTGGTTCGGGCGGCGCGATATTAAATGTACGAGAAAATGCCCCCCCTGCCTGAAAAACAATGAAACGTTTCAATCGCAAGGGTGGATCGGCGCATCTATCGCTTTATTCCCCGACGCTGAGATTAAAGAGTATTAATAGTGAACTCTTTTTTTGTATACGCGAACACTATTTTGTATTCCTATAATTTATTGGCTCGGAAGATATAGTCGTATGTTCGCAGCGATGGAATTTTCAAATCGAGATGAAAGACTGAGCTGAATCTACGAGGAACATGAAATTTCAGTCTATTTTATAGTTCAGGACCGTCAACATTACTCAATACAATTTTTAATAAATATAAGGAATCGCCTATTTCCCCACGTTTCTGTAATGGTAGGATGTGATATTTTTTAAATGAACTGACATAGTCACCAGAATCAAAATTTAATTTGAAGTAAAGAAAGTGAATAAATATTTTTTAAATTTCTTCCAAGCGATTAACATAGATCATATAATACTGGGAATTCCATACTTGCGATGCGTACTCAAGTTTACTTCTGACAAAAGTAAAGTACTTCGAATGTCTTTGCACACTTAAAATCTTTAGATAGTCTTATGATAAAACCTTAAGCCTTACTTATAATTAAATCGATATGTTCATCATATAATAATTTGCTATCATTGATCACCCAAGTGATGCGGCTCTTTCTAATTGTTCTCCTTTAAGCATATACATAGTTGGACTATATCTTTTTTTTGTGTGTAAAAAATACTCAAGAACATTTCGAGGGGTTCAAGTTAAGTTTATTTTATTTATAATAATTATCTAACCGTTGCAAGTAATCTTGTAAATTAAGCGAATCATAAATAATAGTAATTGGTTAGAAAATGTTCATATCGTTAGCAAAAATTAGGATGTTAGAGTGACGAAAGCAATCATGAATATCTGAAATAAACAACAATGGCCCCAGAAATGTTCCCTGCGGTACTCCGCAACCGTAACCCGACTCGGCATGTTATTACTAACCATCACAGCCTGAGTCCTATTATCGATGTAGAATGCGAACTATCTGAGCAAGTCACCACGTATTCCGGCCAGAAAGAGCTAATTAATCAACAGATGATGATCTATTCTATCAAACGCCTTACTATAATCGACTGATCTGGATGAAAGTGATTAAGAGCTGCATAGACAGCCTTCTAGAAAACCTATGCTTTCGTATACATTTTTTTTTTAAATAAATAGAGATGCGAACACGGAATACGTGTCACATCAATATTCTTACTATTTTCAAACTAAGCTAAATGCTTGTGCTATGAAAATAGGACTAACTTGCTAGTATGGGCTGAGATTCGAACCCGCGACCATTGGATCACGAGGCGAGTGTCCTAACCACAAGACCAACAAGCTACTCACACTCAACAAGCTATACACATATATACATACACACATATATAATATCATTTATTTTGTTTAGTCAATGAAAAGTGAAACGTCAGCTGACTTCGACATTACTGTAGACCTACCGTGCCTTTGTTGTCTTCGGGTATGACAGGTTTCCATCACGAAGACGCCGTCTTTGTTTCTGGGTCGTACCTATAGTCGCCAGTGTTCACGGCGTACAGGAAGTTGAGGTCACTGCTTACCGCTTACGTTGTACAGCATTTCTTCGGTTATAATTGAATATATGATTACCTCTGTCCAGTTGGTTTTCGGCTTAAGATACGACGATCCTGCACGATGAACAAAATCCACACTTCGTCAATCACAGTGTTGTTTGTTGAGGGCCTATCGGGACGCGGTTTGCTGACCACAGATGTGGGGCTATTTCTGAAGTAGTTGCGCTACTTTTTTATCGATAAGATGCTCATAGCACCGTCCCTGAAAGCCTGTTAGATCTTACAAATGATTTCTACTTGCTCATACCCAAGTGGAAATCATTTGTAAAAACTTATGTTATCTCGAGTTATGGTTAAATTTAATGCAATATCGCTGCTCAAGTCATTCCGTTTTACAACAATTGATAATCCAACGGGTTCTTACTTCCAATTAGAAGCTTCAATTAAAGGTTGACTTCAAACCTTAGTGACTGATGATGTCTACTGTCGGGAAATAATTTTCGCGTGCGCATAAATGTCCTTTGCACATCACCACCAAAGAATATTTTCCGCGCTTCATTTGTTTGGATGGAAAAAAAATCGATATTTTTCTAACATAGCCGTATATTCCATTCGTGGTAATTCTAAACATTATGTATTATTTGCCAGTATTTTAAAACAAATATTATCTACACCACACCAAATTTGATGAATTACTTCCTTCTTCATTTACAAATATTTAATGCAGTTAAACTAACAAACCTGGTAATATTGGTGTTATTTTGTATTTGAACCAACTGATTTTTTTATAATGTCTGCCCATCATAAAACTATATCGTAATCCAAATGCTGTTATATTTCGATGATTTTTTTTGAATTTTGAAATTTGAAAGTAGGTTCATTTTGAATTTCGCAGTAAATATTAATATAAAAAATATATGCATTGAAGTCAAGCGTTAAGTTTTGGATGAAACCGATCTTAATTAAAGGACGAAACCTGATTAAAGTGTTAAGCATACAGGAAATAATCTTAGAATAGAACTGGTAGTTTTTTATGATATTTTGGTAGCTTTTTTTCCTAGGGATTCTAATTTCTCATCAAATATGTCTAATTATTATTTATTATGTTACATATAGTTTTAATATAAAGTCATAGTAAATTGACAGCACAGGGTTCACTTTAATATGATACAAATGTTATTTTGTGTAAAAAGTACCTACTTTTTTCTGGTTTGATTGAGACTATTATTATTATTAATTATTATTTAGACAGGTATAATTTGACTTGACCTACCAAGATATTTAAAAATAATTATCCATAATTTTTAATAATTTCTCGCCATTTTATTTCACAAAATAACACCAAAATGTTCGTAATAGATATAAATTTTTATCGAAATTTTGAGAATTATTGAAATAAATTGATCCCACAACACCCACTATTAGATTAAAGCCATGTATCAAAATTTGCCTCTCCTCGATTGCCGAAGTTACAGTTGATAAAATAGCCATAAAATATCAGAATGTTAAATTATATCGTAGCGCCGCAGCCTGTAGTGTACATGCTCCGCAGCGGTGCTGCCCGCTTGCGTGCCTTGTCTAACTGGCAATAAATAAGCATTATACTTTGTTAATTCAATGAAAGCGACCGTTTTTCGGTGGTCGCTTCCTAGATTGCTGACCGCTGCGCGATATTTTATAGTTGTACCACGGAGAATCTACATAATGTTTTGAACCGATTTTAGTTAAATACGACGTTGATATATTGTGTATTGTGTTGTACTTTTCAAAGCATGTTATGGGAAATTTCACAAGTATTTGGAGTATTCAATGCGGGCGGCTAAGGAAACAAACTAATGATGGAAACCACAACTGGTGCTTCAGGCACCTAAATTTTTATTAATTTTTGGAAAACGTGACATAACTAACTACAAAACTTAAGCATATAAGCTATCCTCGTAAATTAAATAGCATATAGTGAAAAGATTGTTGATCTTATGAATACTTGCTTAAAGATCTAGTGATCAAGAGTTCGAGCCTCGTTGCTGGAAACGCACGGGTTAACTAAGTTTGAATATAATAAGAATATTCATGTGCCATGTACCGCGTACCGGATTATCTATTTTTTTAAACATACCTTAATAAATAAAAAATAAATGTTTGTGAATGATCTTTTTTGTGTCCCCTTAAATTAACATTTTTGACTGATGTGCATATGTCTGTCGACAATATTTCAATGGAAGTTTCCCGTTGTTGGTAGAAATTATTGAATATCAATCGTGTTAGCTGTAAAGAACCTTTATTTGGTGAAAAAACTTTTCTTCCGTAAATAGATTATAATAGCTCTAGAAAGAGATAATAAGAAGGATTAGGTGAATCCGAGAAAGAGAGTTCTATGAATTTCTTCCACTTCATAATCCTCTTAGATGAATTTTCCATATATTTAAATATAAAGAAATATTTTCCATCATTTGTGTCCAAACATTTCCATCATTCCACCATTCCAAATGTGGATTAATTGAAGTAAGAGACCCTTAGATATGAATATAAAGTTTTCAGGTATAACTCTAGGTCAATTTTGGTATAGATTTTTTATAAACAAAGTCAATGTAATTTACGAAACCATACAAAAATCTTTGAAGTTCTATGCTTATACATTCTACTAAGAAAATGCCTTGGAAATCTGTGTTTTTTCTAATAAAAGTTCCGGTTGAAATGTCAGTTTACAAATAAAGTGTCCTAAACCTTCTATTTTACATCATAAATAAAGTATAAAAGCAGAACTAATACTCTTCGATTGATAAAACTCCTGAGTTTACAGTATCGGGGGTTCAGAAAATAAAAGCGGCAAATCTTTCAGAAGGTGACCGGATTTCGCTACCTTTTTTCACCCAATAAAACTTTTGTACCGTCTCTGTCTGAAGTCGGGCATGGGGTGGGGACAGGGTAGGGTTTCACTTACTTACTTTTCCACTCACAACTATTTCCACTGACATTTGTCATCTAAAAAAAAATAGTAGAGATCAAGTATCCAAAACTAGTTTTAACTACAAATTATATGACATATTGTTATTAGAAAGAATATCTGAAATCGGAAAACTTTTGAAAATAAATGTTTAAAGAAAGTTAACGTAGCTGAAAAATTTTTTGTACTTTAAGAAAATTTTTATATTTTAATAGTGAATTTATTTATTGCAATTAAAAATTTTAAAGCAATACTCTTTTTAATAATATGCAACGTCTATGATATTTTATTTCGAACGCGATTTTCTAAATATAACACGTCGAAGATGACAAGCTTTTCTACTTTTTTTTATTTAATCGAGTTAGCACTAAAATCTTGATAATTCTACGAAATCGTTTAATTGCTGTACTTTACATATTACACTAGACTACAATACATATTAGTGTTAATTTACAAGTATATTTCAACGTTGCAGAGACATGCTCAAACACCATTTTAGACGTCATTTCGAGTTCATTTTGCCGCGTGTATGACAAAATACTTATTTAATATATTTCATTTAAAAAACATACACAATTAATATTTCTAATCCATATCTGTTTATTTTTAAACCATGTATTTTTTTCTTTTTTTTCACATTTTCCATCACATTTCTTGTTAAAAAATCGACTCTTTGAGAGGTGATCCTCGTTTTAAATTTGGCTGAAAGTTAGCGGTTAAAAATTATACTTGTAATTTATTCTTTGTTATTTATATTTTCTTTAAAAACTAGAAATTAAATTATAAAATCGTTATAAAAAATAAAAATTGGATTGATGTTTGGATTTTAATTTTTCAGTAACCATCTAATCAAATTGGAATCCACCATCCAATTAAATTTAGTGTTCAAAAGTTTCCAAAAGACGTACATTCGGGTTATCTTTCAAATTTTTAATGTAACATAGCAAGCCAAGAACGAGGACGAATAAGTTTTTTATAATAATATTTAAATAAACATAATTATTCCGATTTTGTTAATCGATAAATTAGGGATTTTCTAAAAAAATGAACTTTGTAATATTTTTTACAATTTAAATGCAAAAATTCGACGATAGAAATGCATAATTTTATTTTAAATAGAGATACGAACACGGAATACGTGTCACATCAATATTCTTACTATTTTCAAACTAAGCTTAACCCTCGTGCTACTTGTTGGTACGGAGTGAGGTTCGAACCCACGACCTTTGGATCACGAAGCGAGAGTCCTAACAACAAAGACCAACAAGCAACTCTTATTTTATTTTTATTACAACTTATTTATTATCATATATTTACTATTACTACTTTATTAAATAATACTTTCATATATTTTTGTTAATATAGAATATTATTTTTATGCGATAATTATTAGTGTTGCGTCCACTTTTTCTACCACTGAAATCTTTTTGAATACTTTTTATCAAAGAACATTACGGTGAAATATCGATAGTGCGTTAAAATAAATCGTGAAAAATATTTATCCTTCACATTTGTACGATTTATTGCTCCAAGATATGCGCGAATGGGGTAAATAGGTTTTAAATGGTCTGTGTTATGTAGTGATGCTGACTTCAAGGACTTAGAAAGACATGGGTTTGACAATGCTTCCCCATACAAGATTTATATTTTTATTTCGCCCTGAGGTTTTAACGTGGACATGAATTAGGGTATAGAATACTTTGGCCTGAAATTGAGAGAGCTCGAGGGAATAATTTATTTTAGACTTTTCAATATAAAATTACGTTTTTTATTTTGTGAAAGTTGAGGTTATGTTATACAATAGATCATAAAATAACTTAATTTATAGACAAATATTTGTTTTTTTTATACTGAGGTCTGAATAATTATAAAAAAAATCATTTAAGCTGCCACAAATGCATATTCTTTCTCAACATCTTGAATCAATGAAATCTGCTCTCTCTCGCTATGTTTTCTGAGTAAACATGCACTCTGTTAATATGCATCAAGTTGTTGTTTTCAAATAGATCACTTAGATCTGTTAAAATAACATGAAATCTTTTAAAAACATGTTTAGAAAATTCAGACAAGACAGTATAATGACTGCAATGGATACTATCAACTTGACTGTATTCGTAATATTGTGATGATGTACAATATTTCTTCAAAATATTTAAATAATTCGAGAGTTTAAATTTTTTCTAAAAGTCATCAAATTTACTTTTGTGAATAAGACACAATTTTAAATAAAGCCTGCCACATCCGCAGGTCGCATTTGAATTGGACGGCAAAGCATTTTCGGATGCGTAATAGGTTTTCCGCTAAAACAAAAGGATTTTGCAGTTGAAGCAAAATTTGAGAAATGCGCTCTAGCGTCCACATTTTTTTCGCCCGAGCGAGATTTGCGTAGGTACGTTTTACTTCATGAGATAAATCAAAAGAACGCACCCTTCGCGTTAATTTACGACGGGAGAAATGGCAAATGTGAGTTTCGCTACCCACGCTTCTCCCCGCGCCCTGCGCCCTGTATATTTCTCTCTTTTCTGCTAGTGAGGATCTGTTGAATTGTCAAGTTGAAAGGTGCGGGGGGTGCTAGAGGGACCGGTGAAAGAAAGGTCTACTCCTTGAAAACCTCTTCTGACTAATGGAACATTAATAGCATGATAAACGCGTACTTCTAATACTCACTTTTGACAGTTCATTTTTAACATTGCAATAAAAATTGTATTGTACAGGCAATCGCTCAAAAAATGAAAGCAATCTTAATATATTTTTTATATTTTGTAAGTATTTTGATGATTAATAAATTAATAAAAAAATTATTTGATTGATTTTTAATTCGTAAATTTGAATTTAAATTATTAAATTTATTCCGAGCTAATGTAAAATTACAAAATAAACACGCTTATATTAACATGCGTATTAATTTTAACAATTAATTAATTACATTAATATAACTAAAATATAAAATGAATATAAATATATAAACGTATAAATATATGATATAAATATATAATAATATAAACGAAAACTTAAATTGATGTGACTATACCATTAAAATTAACATATTTAAAATGTACGTAATATTTTTTATCAAAATAATACCATACATACTTTCCTTAAATTATTGTATAGCTTTTGAAAATTTTAAAATATTTTAATTTAATAAGAATACGGAGAACTCAAGATGAAAAAACATACTTTGATGACAAATGTCATAAAATAAACAAGCATGGAAACAGGGTTACGTTTAAATATAAAGATTTTCAGAAGCGTATGAATGAAATGAACTTTTCAATTTTTGTTACTCAGATACAATTGGAATCCTGAAAGGACGGACAATGAGATTTTAAAAACATGATTTTGATTAATGTTTTTGTATTTCAGATTGATCCCAAAGTCGCCTTCCCTAGGAGAGCACACCCAAAGGTAAGTTGTAGAAGACGTTTATATATCTTTCATCTTCATTCCTTATCATCAAAATTGTGAAAATATATATTGTAACTATTTATTTGAGTGAAATTTCACATTAAATCCCGTAAATATTCATACGACATCACTTGCACGTACGGTGTCACATGTGGCTCATTTAGAATGTACACACATGCCCCGATGTCATGTTTACCTCACAGGTCGGACGCATAACATTATCCGAATGTGGACGGCTGTTGAATGGTCTCCGTTGGCCCGCGGCTCGGCCTCCATCTAGTTAACGGCGTACCCGTAGAGGGTGCTTCACGTAGCGCTACGCCGCGCGCCGCTACGAGCGTAGCCCCCGCGCACTCACTCCGAACGTTGTAGCCTTCTCGTATTTGAATACCGGAATGCGGTAGCTACCAGCCGAGTGGAGTGCAAGCAAAACACGAGCACATTGAAGCCTTTCCGCGTACGAGGCAGCATTTATTACACCGCAAATAGCTAATTCAAATCTGGCATTTGTGTGAAAATAAGATAGGCTAACGATCTTTATATCGCAAACAGAACGGTTAAAATTTAAAGAAACTAAAAATAAATAATTCGTACAGAAGTAAAATAATGAAAAAACAAAAAAAATTACGAAATCTAGGAAAAGAAAACGGTGATTTCACAAAATATACATGCAAACTTCAGACAATCTGTCACTACTTCAGATTTTGAAATTACTTTAATATACCGACCATAAATATAATTTCGAACATAGCGGCGAGTTAAATAATTAATCATAGAAATTAACTTGATTAGCTTTATCACTGCCGTAGCAGTACAATGTAATATATTAGTTATTTTAATGGTTTTACATAGAAATCAACAATTATGTAAAAGTACGACTAAAGAACTAACTCTTTTTTGTATCATTGGTGGTTTCACATATTATATCTTCTATCTAAAATAATCTTAAAAGATTTAGATATATTGCTAGCCCTCATATTTTTAGTAGCGTGGAAGATAAGCAAGGCCCCAAAAGTTTGACGAACAAGAGTTATAGTCGCTATTTTTAAAACGGGAGACAGCAATGTATGCAAACTATAGTGCCAACCTTGCCAAGTCATCCAGGTAAATTATATGCTCGTACTCTGGAGAAAAAATGTCGCAAAATATTTGAAAACAAGATTCAAGAAGGCCAGTGCGGTTTCAGAGGCGGGAGAGGCACAAGTATCCAGAAAAGCGGGGAATATGGGAAAAATATTAACATGGGATTTATAGACCTAGAAAAGGCATGCAAATTGGTACCGCGCGACATCTTGTGGAAAGTGCTGGACAAATACGAAATAGAAAAAGACCTTCTCGAGGCAATTCAATGGTATTTATGTATGAGTATTTCAAAAGCTACGTACGATTAAATGGTTTAATATCGGAGGAGTTCAATGTCGGAATAGTATTGAGACATGGTTGCCCACTTTTGCCAATCCTGGTCACTCTTTATATGGACAGGAGAAGCCAATAAACAAGGCCCGTGAGAGTTGGAGATGTGGAAATTGATTCCTTACTCTTTGCGGTTGTATAGCGAGACTGGCGCCCACACAAGAGAAACTACAAGAGTGGATAAATTGCTTCAATGAAGATTGCACTCAAATTGGAATGAATATTAGTACAGGATTTAGAAAAAATCAGGGTACACAAGAAGCAATACAGGAAGTTATTGGTTATATTTATGACAAACTTGACAATAATAAAAAAAATTATTGCAATAGCACTGGACTTGACGAAAGCTTTTGACACAGTTTCAAATGATAAAATGCTTCACAAACTAAAACAGACTGGACTTTCGGAAGCAAGTTACGACTGGTTCAAAACTTACCTTACAAACAGAACACAATTTACACAACTTGACAAAACTAAAAGTGACGAACATTGCATCAAATACGGAGTCCCTCAAGGAAGTACACTAGGACCTGTTTTATTCCTCCTATACATAAACGATTTATGTAAGCTAACAACGAGGGGGAAAATAGTTACTTTTGTAGACGATACAATACTCCTGTTTCACGCTTCAACATGGGATCTTGTTTTCAAAGCAGCTGAACTGGGTTGTAACATAGTATAACACTGGCCGAAAAATAATTTGCTAACAGTCAATCTCAAAAAAACTAAGTATTTGACATTCAGCATAGATAAAAGAGAGCAGCCATCTAGCGATTTAAAATTTACTATGCATGATTGCCAACACCAAAATTGTGGTTGCACCCCCTAGAAAAATGCAGATAGTGTGAAATACTTGGAAATCATAATAGACAGGCACCTAAACTGGAAACTTCACATTAAACTATTATGGGGAAAACTTCTAAAACTCATTTATCTATTTAAATCCATACGTAATATTTTTAACAAACAGCAACTCAAAACTATCTATTATGCTCTTTCCCAGTCATTTTTGAACTATGCGATTCGAAGTTGGGGAGGTACTTACAAAACCACATTAAAACCAGCTAAAACGGCACAAAAAACCTTGCTCCGTGTCATTAATAAGAAACCATTTATATACCAATCAGACAGACTATTCAGAGAATTTAATGTACCGGACGTTAGACAGCTGGTTGTTAAGTCTACCCTCATCTTCTACATCAAAAACACAAACCACCTAACAGCAACCAGTAACTCGCATTCACATAATACTAGACAAGCATTACGAAACCTTGACGAAATACCAAAAACTAAGACAACACATGGACGGAAAAATTACTCATACATAGGGCCTAAAATGTTTAACATATTTAAAACAGACTTCCCGACAATCAGAATATACTCAATTAATAAAATAAAAGCTTTAGCAAACTGGCTTATCTCTAAAGGATGAACAGCAACTGAAAATTTACTTACTGTAACTGCATAATAATGTCTATAAATAAAAATATATACCTATATAAATAAATAAATAATTAAGGAAAATAAAAAATAATCTTAAACAAAACTTTAACCCTTTCTACATTAAACAACATTCTACACATATTTACACTTGGACTTACGACTCACTCAACTTATCACTAACATTGCACTTGATACCTTGTAGATACATAATTATTACCTTATGAAAACAAATATTATTGACGCATTCAAAAAAATATTATAATTGTGTTCTATAACGCCACTCTAGGACAGGCGTTGCCTAGTAGAGTGGCATAATCCACAAATCTAACAACAACAAAAAAATTGTGTAATTTTATCTTATATTTTTATTTCTTTAATTATTATTAAGTACCTATATATTGTAAACAGGTATTTTTTGAAATAAATAAATAAATAACTTAAAACAAATGTTATGGTCGTAAAAGAGGCCAAGAACAGATCTCGACTAATATACAGGGACGCACGTCGATAAATTCAAATACTGGGTGGAATTTTCTGGGAAATAGATTGAAGAATCTGAGTTACTCTATGTTGTGCGGTGATAAGAAAATAATTATTTTCAAATCTGTATACAGACCCACCCTAATATATGACCATCAAATTTGGATCCAAATGGAGAGAGTGAGAACAAGGATCCAGGATAAGAATAAATTTTCTAAGAGGGGTAGCGGGAATCACACTGATGGACAGAATGAGAAGTGCCGACATACGGCACACACTCTGCATGGAGCCCCTGCTCTTAAGTATAGAAAAATCACTAATGAGGTAGCTTGGACATGTGCCAAGAATGCCAGAGGAACGATTACCAAGAAGAATCCTCTTGGCAACCCCGGAAGGAAGGTGACCAGTGGGTCGCACTAGATTAATCTGAGAGAAACAACAGAAAAAGAATATAAAAACAGAATGGGTCTGGATCAGAATGGTCAGATTGGTTAACTCATACGTAAGCAGCACAAAATAGGGGAATATGGAAGTACCTTGTTGAGTCTTTGGGCCCACGTCCTTAATACAACAAGAGAATGAAGATGATGATGATGTTAGAAATTGGTTTATACTCAAAAACGTACAAATATAAATTTAATACTGCTCTTCTCAGTCAACCAATCAATTTGATTAACTCACCTTCAAATAATATTGTTTTTCATTACCTACTTGTTCTGATAAAAATGTTTGTTAAAAATTTAATCTTATCTATAGCATTGAATAAAAAAGAAGGTTGAGCTTATTTCAATGTGCAATGTGTCCAATACTTTAACTTTTTTAGGGTTAAAATATACTCTCACTGACTTTCGAATACAATAAATACTGTACAGAAAATTAAAAACTTGGTAAAAGTGGTTGATTTTATAATTACTTTAATACAGCAAAATAAAGTTTCAAAAATTGTTTACATTTTGAACTGAAACCTACAAAACATCTTACCAAGTCAAATCGGAAGAATTAACTTAATCAACTAAACTTATGCGAATAGTTACATAAAAGATAATTTAATGATATGTTCAAAACACTCGAAAAATATGACTTAAAAATAAGGCAATCTATTTTCAGTATATTAAAATTAAATAACAACCTAACTACAACGACAGCGAAGACAATTGACATTGACAGATTAAAAATATAAATGAAAAACATACTTGGACGTGCACAGACATAGGAAAAGCATATACCTACCTGTAATATTTATTTATCTTTTTACAATGTATATTTTGTAATCTTCATGTTATACAAGTACATGTAGACTTTCCAGGTCTATTATACATTTTTAATAGATAAAAGAATATAATAAAATAATAAAAGACCCCGACCCATAAGGATAAGGGTTAGAAGAAGGAAGTACAAATAAAATAAAATATATGTATTAAAAAATGCATATAAAAAAATTTTAAGTACGCGGAAAATATTTATATACTATCCGAAATTTATTTATTTAAATAATGATTATAAATGAAATAACTACTGATTGGTGCGATAAATCGATATAATTGTGCGTACGTTATTAAAATACAAGTCGAGAATAAATTAGTTGCCTGAGTATGTAATATTATTAATTTCATAGGATTAAAATTTATTCGTTTCAAAATAAGCTATGTGTGAATGTCAATATTCAAAAATGATGTTGGGATTTATTCGATTACAAAATTGATGACATTTCAAGGTTGAAGAAATACTTTTTATTATCTTTATTACTATAAGAATCTTGACACAAGAGAGATATTTTGTTTTACTTCGTGGAAAACGAGAATTTCTGTTGGGAATAAAATTCCTTGTTTCAATAAAATTATTTATATATCTGAAATCTTCTTAGACAGATTGAAGTAATGTCAAAGGCCTTCCTCGACATTATTACACCTCTGCTCAGATTTGATTATTCAGTCGAGCTTTAGGAAGAACTTTTTGTTATTCTCAAAGCGGTCTTGCGGTAACCGATTAAGGGTGAATTTCGCAGGACAGGATTTTGAATAATGCCGCCCACCACGCCTTTGTGGCCACGAATTAAACAAGGAAAAATATACGCTCCCTGTCAACTCAAGACACTAAGGGAAGTGATTTGTTTTATAAAAATAACAAAAGTTCGTTAGGGTGGTGAGAGAGATAATTTTTATTTAACTTTACATATTTTTTCAATTTCCTTTTCTTTGCATTGTGATAATCTGATGCATCAGTCTAACTCAGTTTGATTGATTTCATTTGTAATATTTTTTGGACACATGTCTTATTTGAAATAGGAATAAGGGCCGAATAAAAAGAAATGATTTGTCTCGTTAATTTCATTATTGGGATATAATGTAACTCAGAATGGATTTGTATCAAATATTATGATAGCACCTAATTTTGCCAATAGGATTGCGTCGAGTGATTCATGATCGCAGTTAGTTTGACCCAAAAGCGAGTCTTTTATTCGCAAATGTTTCCAATAAACTATCGATAAATCCCGAAAAGAGCGAATAGTAATTTTGTCTACCTGTGCGAGTTTCTGGCAATCGTCTATCATCCCACGGATATATTAAATTTCCCCATGTACAGCGGGGAGATATTATACATAATGAATTCTGGCGCCAGATTGCGAAAGATTCGTTACATTTGATAAATTTGGTTTAGCCACCGCTACAACCAAACTGTAGAACTTGTTAAACCCGTAACTATCCTACACTGCGACAGTATAGGTATTTCAAATAATGTTTGTTTAGGAATTTCAGCATATTTCGTTATTGGAAACAAATATTATTTTCCTAAGTACAAAATGTTATCGCTTGGAAATACACAACATGATTTTTTGTTGTGATGTTTATGAAACGTCTAAATCATAATTAAATTTATTGATTCGTGAATTCTTGAATTTCCAAAGTCAGAACAGTATCGACATATTTTTGTCACTATACACTAAAATGCATGCGTGCATCGATTAAACAATGTTTTAGAAATGAGAAAAAATATTTTTGAATGCTTTACAACACACCAAAATCAACACACCTATCTTAATCGAATGAATCTTTTCAGTACACAATGCTTATCCAGCCACATTTACTTATATTTTTAAAAGTAAAAGTACTACAAAGATATATTTTTTTAATAAATATAAAAAGTATAAAGGTAACATCAAAATTTTAATGTTGAATCAAGGTTTAAAATTGAAAATATATATATCTGCATAAACGAATCGAACTGCCAGCTTTTTTGTAAGCTGACAAACTACAAGTTAAAATATCAATATCGCTGTGATAAATTGTATTGCAATTACTGCACATTGTAGACAAAGGGTTTTTGATGATTTGTATTAAAAACTATGAATTGGAACGTAATCCATTTTTCAATGTTCTATTGGGAACATTAAAATATATTTATTATAACAGCAGTCACAAGAGTACTAAAAAATTATCATCATAATAGTTTTTGACTACTACATTAATTTAGTCATGTAATCTTTATATAATTAATTTATAAAAAATTTAAACTCCGAGATCATTTGGACATGAATAATTTCAGGATATTTTAGATACTCTCCAGATAAATATCAATATCATTAAAAACATTTTATTTATACTTGAATATCTTTAAAACGAATATTTTATTTAAAAGTCTAACATCAAGATATGAATATATTTTATATTAAAATGAACATATTTATATGTATTTCATGTGAGTCTTCTTGTGATTCATATTATTCACTAATAAAAAATTAAACTTGTCCTACCGAGTTTGTACCAAGCAGCCGTCTATGGAAAACTCATCAATCCCCGAAAGTCTACTTCCTCGGTGCACTGCTTCGATCGCCAGTCACTCCATAACAAAATTAAATGACAACTCATCTGTCCCCATCTTCAGTGACCTATTCTCCTCACGTTGGGGCATGGATCAGGCCGCCGAATCCGATGTCAGCCGAACATTCCCAAGTGCCCGCGCCACGCGATTTGCATAGCCACAACCACTTTGGCGATCACCATGAATATGCACGTACGTCAAGTACGCATGAAGCGAAGTTGCCACAGATCGCGAATTGGGTACCAGCTTCATAATGGTGGCCTCGTAGGAAGGTGAGTCGCATCAATTAGTGGCGACGCTGAAAAGTGCTGTAGTGTTGCGGCAGTACCTTTGCGGTGCGTTTATTACGACAAAAAAGAGAAACCTATAATTATCTTGTCTCTATATTGATGCAAATGTTACAGGCATCATGTAATATTTGAAGAACTTATGTTGGTTTAGTTGAAATTAAACATATATTCTAAGCATTAGTAAAATATATGATGACTACATTTTAGTGTAATGTATTTTTTCTGTACCTCTATTCTGTCTTTACATTTAAATGTAAATACTTTTTCCTTTAAATTCTTCAAATTGCTCGGTAAAATATTAAATACCTTATATAAAATACTGAATTCAAATTGTTAATTCTCTGTAAAATATAAAATAAAATATTAAAATAATGAAGCTCTACCTTTAAAAATGTCTAATTTTAAACCTCCTTATTCAAAACTTTTATTTAAAAAATTTAATATTTGCGCTAGTAATTTTCATTCAACATTAAAAATAAATTTAATTTTGTGTTGAAAACACTTTTTTTTACATTATTTAAACTGTAAAAAAATAATAGAAAAAATAATATAGATGTATTGGGACAAGGAATCGAACCCGAATCCACCGGTAGTGTGTCCACTGGACTTAAATACGACTTAAGGATGAAAATATTATTGCAATTAGGTGCATACAAGATGTAAAAATGTAAAAGCTTAAAAATCTTTTATAAATTTTTGCCTAGAAAGCTTCCCACAAAATTTATCTGCGAATACCTTCGATTCGAGCCACCATCCCCTTAAAAAATGATGTTTTATATTATAATTCAACGCCCGCTCGTGAGGCGGCAAATTCTTTTGTAATGTATTCCGCTTACACTGAAAGTTGCCGGAACATTGTTGCAGCGGGCAAGTTTTCCTTAAAAATACACATTGTTATCTTGCATACAAATTTGTAAGGAAATCCGTGCGAGGGCGAGTCACCGCTGAATATTCGCGGGGCCTTCTCTCCAGTGAGCCGACCTTCCAGCCCACCAGCTAGCCTACTCGTAAGTAATTTGAAAATAAATAAATATAGTAATCAACTCGTTAATTGCTATATACGAATAATAAGGATCGATACTAAAAGCAGTTCATAAACCCAAGATCTTCATTGACGGACTGAAAATAAATAAATCATCAAATAAACTTATTACATATGTACGTACGGAGACTGCGTTATGTCGTTTTGCATACACGAAATACATGTCACATTTTTTTTTACTATTTTAAACTAAACTAAAAGTCTCGAACGCGGGACTAATTTACTAGTCTCCTGTAATGGAGCTCAAACCCCGATCACTAGCTCACTTGGCTTACCCACTAAATCAACAAGCGTATTGAATGATTACGTCAAGTTCTGTAAATGTGTTCATCCCAATCATCATCATTCGCTTTCCCTTCGAGATTATTTTCGTAAATTGTTTTCTTGAATTTGATCGACCGTTGAGCGCGCAAGAGCGGGAGTGCACCTAGTCGCCCAGTCCGCCTAGCGCCGAGCGCCTAGCGCTAGTACACATGTCGGGATGTATGATTGCCGAAGTTACGGCCTTGCTCGGGCATAGTTTATAAACAAATTGCATTTCCCCCTTTGACCTCCCCCGTGTCTGGCTCCCTCTCGCGATTTATATTTTAAACATTTCCAAAGTTTATGATAACATCTCGCTAGGAGGCTCCACTCTTTCTACCTGAGATCTCGACTAACGTCTTATTTCCATTTATGAAGCATGTGTATTTTGGGAAGAAGAGTACTTTAGTGTTTTTGCCAAATTTATGAGTTTTTAACTTTGCAGCACGGCGGTAAAGATGATAAGTTTTCTAGAGGGATTATTCAGTCGAGTGAAAACAAGACGGGGGTCGTTGATGGATATCCCACATTTTCCCTACATAGCTCTTATGTGGGAAACAATACTTTATCTAATATATTCCACTAACTTTGCGTGAATTATCAATTTCCATACGTGATTTCAATCGTAATTTTCGAAGCCTTAATGTTAAATAATTATTTTGATGCGAGATTATTGTTAAAGTACTTCAATAAAACCTAAAACTCTCTCATGATATGGCAACTTATTTTAATATTTATGGAAAACTTTTTAAAGAAAAAGGACGATATTTTCGGGTCCCTTTACGTTTTTAATTAATCCAAAATATGTGTTATGGAATGTCCAATAAATTATCAAATATGATATTATGTTTAATGTTAATTTCTATATTATAGCGTGGGATTATTAAGTTTTTAATGAATTCCACCGATCATTTTTCAAATTAAAGGCAATTTACAATTTTAATTATCTCACTTGTTAGAGAGCTTAAATACGTAAAAAAACAATTTGAATAATTAATAAGTACATTTGTGTAACTTCAGTAAATAATTCTCAGAACTATGGTTTTTCAAACGATAAAAACTTCAGCATTTCCAGTTTAAGCGTATTAAATCTCGAGTTTAACTTTCTTCGGAAGTACAAAACAGATTGCAGGAACTCTATTCCCTGCTTAAACCCGGTTTATCTCAACAAACGCTGCATTATGACTAGGAATTGTGTTTCGGTATTTGCCGGGTTTACGGAAAGGCTCGGTGTTTGAATTTTTCTTGAATGTGCTCCCGAGATGCAATAGATTTTTTATACCTTATTCATTGAAATTCAGACGAAACTTCATAAAATTTTGTTTCGTTTATGCACGGCATACACAAGTATTCCTTGGGGAGCTTACGTTTGACTTAAAGCTTTATGGCGTACAAATATACTTTTTTGTATAATGTGAATGCATTAAATAAGACTCTTCGTGTTTTTTTTTAAATTTGTATGAGTTTTTGTGTATCATTATTATATGTTGTGAGTAATTCATACAGATAAAACGCATCTTCTTAATAAAGAGAATTATGTATAGATTTCTACTAAGATTAAGATAAAGAGTTAAGATCAATCGTAACAGCAACGCTTAAAATTTATTCTTCAATCCATTGTCACATTAAATACTTTTAATGTGGATTTTAAGATTTTGACTCACACACCACAATAAGTTTTAATTGGTATAACACTTTTTTTATATTTCCCGGGTGTTATTATGTTTCCCGGAGAGTTTTTAATATGTTTTCCGAATACTTAAAGAAAATTTTAAAAACGAACGCAAATAATGTTCATGCCTTCATGGTTCGACAATTGGTATGAAAAGAATGGTGGGAAAATATGCTCATTTTACATTTCAGTGCAGTGCAGTACATTTCATAAAAATTGAATGCATAATAATATACCATTTGATAATTGATGAAATGCTCCCAAATTGCCAAATTATATTTATCTATTCACTTCTCATTTTTTTAAATGTATTAATTTTGGCATATTTTTAATAAGTTAATAAGTTGTACTATTAATCGCATTAGATTGTGAGCAATTTACAGTTATCTATTCATTTACCCTCACAGATTTTTTTTTTTTATTTATATGGGGAGTTATCCAGTATGTGGGGAGGTCAGTGCAGTCCCATATAAGTAAATATTTATTGAGTTATAATACAAGCAATACATAAAATATATGGTAGGTATATAGATAAAGATGAGAGCGGCTTGTTGGTCTTGTGGTTAGGACTCTCGCCCGTGATTCAAAGGTCGCAGTTTCGAATCTCACTCCAGACCAGCAAGTTAAACCTATTTTCATAGCACAAGCATTTAGCTTAATTTGAAAATAGTAAGAATATTGATATGACACGTAATCCGTGTTCTCATCTCTATTTTTTATTTAAAAAATTAAAATTTAAAGAATTATTAAAGCAGCATTAAATATAATATATAAAAAGATAAACGCGGAGCGAAAACGTAAATAGTAATAGTAATATTTAACATATGTAGGCATATCAGAAGTACATCCTTAGTGGCTATGGCATCTCGATTACGAGGGGCTAGTATCTTTCTCCAAGACGCTGTAGGCTGGAGAAAGGCGGGCTTCCAGGATGAGGTTAACCTCGGATTTTATCCTATCCCTTATTCCTGCCACTCTGGATCTTATGAGCGCATCGAATGATAATATTATACGAGGTTATGAGTGGTTGTCTGCCGTGGCAACATTTTTTGTTCACATTACGGGCCACATTTCAGGGGGCATTCGTTTGTCTCATTGAAACGAAATAAAGACCCGAAAAAGGTTTTATTATGACCTTTAAATTAGTTGCTTTTGTTTTGTTATAATTTGTACGTACATTAAGTATCTAGGTCCTTATTTACTCGTATTATATTTATAAATTTTTGCATGGCCAGATTGAATGGTCAATGTTGAAACGATTTTAAATTAATATGTTTTCAGGTTTTTACGGCCGATCAGAATCTTCATTAGCCTCGATGATGGACCCTGCAATGGGATCCGAAACGTCGACAAGATAGGTCAGATATACATTGAAGAATATCTCACAAAAATACACACAGAAGATTTTAAAAGAAATCATGTTTAATTAGAAGTTGTGATTATTCAGAATACAGCTACAACATAATCGAGCATAAAAAAATTTCACATCCCATTTTTTTATTGAAATTAATATTTAGTATTGTAATTTTCTTTCTGTTTACTGAAATGAAATGAAGACCCTGGCGAATCGTATAAGTTGACATCAGGCGAGTGTAGTCAGAATATTGAAATAAGCTATATATAAATATATATTTCAGCAGAAAGGCGAAATTAATTAATTTATGATATATAAATATCTAAAAAATATGATCAAAATTGTGATACAAATTTTACAAGATACATTTTATTCCAACTTATTATTTTATTTTATTATTACTTATATTCACATTAATTCTAGAAAAATGCGACAGATTCCAAAGTGCTCGTTGAAATAGATTAAGTGGTAAAACATTTTACCGACAATGAAAAATCCCGATAGTGTTCTATATATTTTATAGCTTTAATTAACTTAATTTTTCGGAATGACAAGTTTTTCGATGTTACCAATTTGTTGAAATATTATTTAAAAGTTTCAATGTCACTACAGTCGTACAGGTGTAGTTACTAAATGAAAATTGTCTCGGAGTTCTTTGAATTTTGAATGAAAAATCATTTCAGAATATTTTGAGTTTGTTCAAATCTTTCAGAACAGTGCTGGATTTATGTCACAGAGACATTATTAATCAATTAGTGTATATTATAGAATTTCATTACACACAATAAAGTATATTGCTCTCAAAATTCCGTAAAAAATCAATGTAGATTTTCTCATTAGCGACATCTGTGGGGATTTAGGGGAATGAAAATGGCTTTGTACAGGCCGCATGGAAAAGGCACTTACAACTCATATATGAAAGCTTTCCGCGCAATTTGAACATATATACAACTTCCAAAAAATGAACAAGCATGGTATATTCTATCATGGGTGGAAATGGCGAATGTTACAATTGTGTAAAGTGATCACTTAAGCCAACCATAAAAAGACAGGTCATAAGTCCTGTGTACACCCAAATGACTTCTATACCTACTTTCCCATAATTAATACAGTTTCGTCTCTGTGAGATATCTATAATATACACTAATTGAAAAATCATTTTATTAAATAAAAAAATGTAGCAAATCTCTCGTTGTTTTGTCCCGCAATTATTTCGAGGCGAGACGGGGCATCATTTAAATAAGTTAGCGCACTTCTCCCCATCCGCGTCCGTCCCAGTTTCAATATTCGGGCGCTCCGGCGGGATCGCGTTAATGACTATTTGTTTTTTGAGAAAGTGCCGAGTTTTACAATCTTGCCACTCACACTGGCAATTGAGGCGGATATCTTATACAGCCCGGCCGAAGTCTCGCTAATGAGTAAAACTGATGAAGTAGGAAATCGCTCCATCGCTCCATCGCCCCCTCCTTAAAGGAAACGCTTCATCTTTATCTTAAATTGGGATCATTTACTTGTAATTAATTATTTTACTTTCGGCCTTTCCTAGTGCCTGCGAATGAAAACTCACAAATGAGCGTCGTTTCGCTCGGAAATATTCAGCGCCGAGATATTTCAGGATCTCCTCGACTATTTAGATTACACTCAATGATTCGCTTTCCGTTTTAATTATTTGTACCAATAGATAAATATATATTTGATTGTTTTATGCCGGAAGCTGGAATGAGATCTTATCAGTATTTTTAATATTTGAAGCATTAACTTTGTTTTCTTCTTCAAATGTAGCAAATTTATTTTGTGGTAACATAATTATAATTAATGTAAATTAACTTTGTTTAAACCACTTATTTATTGAAAAAAATCAACATGTTACAAAACCAATGGCTTCTTCATCAGGAAAACAAAAATAATTATTTATTTATTTATTAATTTATTTTTGTTTTCCTGATGAAGAAGCCATTGGTTTTGAAACATGTTGATTTTTTTCAATAAATAAGTGGTTTAAACAAAGTTAATTTATATTAATTATCATTAACTTTGTGGTTAGACGTTTAAACAAAGTATTATTTATGTTAGTATATAACCACTGAAAATTACTTTTTTGTCTACCGGTTTCGAGACGTAGCTCGTCTCTTCGTCAAGACAACCACTACACTAGCTCGTGTAGTGGTTGTCTTGACGACCACTACATGGCAGTGATATTCACACTGCACACAAAAACCATAGTATTATTTACATTATAACACCTTCACAAAATACTCTGCAGCCTTTAGTTAGAGTAAGATACATGTGAAGAGTATATTAGGAAGATGTTGGTATGTGAATAATACTATGATTGTGGTTTGTAGTGATATTTACAAGCTTAATGTAGTGGTTACCCTGACGAAGATGTAGGTTACGTCTCGAAACCGGTAGAGAAAAAATAATTTTTTAGTGGGATTGAGATCATTTATACATGTGATAATGATACTGTGACGATCCTCGCATAGCGAAAAGGATAAAGATAATAATAGCTTGTTGGTATTGTGGTTAGGACTTTCGCCTCATGATCCAAAGGTCCCGGATTCGAACCTAACTCCAGACTAGTAAATTAGTCCTATTTTCGTAGCACAAGCGTTTAGCTTTGTTTGAAAATAGTAAGAATATTGATGTGACACGTATTCCGTGTTCGCATCACTATTTCTTTAAAAAAAAATAATCGCTTATGTGATTTCGATATGTTGAATGAATGAATGAGGAGAGAACAGTAGGAATGATATATGTATTGTATGATGTGAAAGTTGAGAAATGGAGGACGGCCATGGAAGACTTGGCCTGACCAGGTAAATCAATTAAATCTAGAAGAGCGTCCCGTTCATAGAGCATACAATTGTATAGATATGAAAACCGCTTCCCCAGGCGATGGGACTGGGCCTCAGCAGAAGAATGTTCTCCTTCTCTCCTCCTCTATCCTCTATTATCCTCTATCCGTTCCTCCTCTAGTAAATCCTCTCGTAAACAAAACGTATTTTTTGCAATAGATAAATTTTTTAATATTTTAAATTTCTTTATAAAACGAGTCTATTCAAGTAAAAACGTATTTTATTTTTGTAATAAAGCACAAAAATAAAAACTAATTATGTTCTATTATATTAAAAGTATTCAGTTAGACTTTTTCATAATTTTTTCAAAATTTATAAACGCAGTAATTTTTTTAAACAAGTCAAATATATATATTGGAACCAGCCGTGGAACCGGACCTTGTACGTTAGATCATGTCTATATATTGTGGCGGTCTGTGGTCATGCTCAAATGAACCAAATAAGTTTTCTTCACGCGGTCTAAGGCCGGCCCCACACTACGCGTATCTTTCGCCACGTCTTTTGCGTCGCTTAAAATCGGCAAAGCCAATAGGTCGACCGATCATCCGCGTGCTGTTTGATAAGCACATACTGTATGGAAAGAAATGTAGCGGCTTTCTGTGACCGAAAAGACGAGGCGGATGATCCTCGTAGTGTGGCGCCGGCCTAAAGACGCATATTTTTTCGTGATGAAAAATGTTGAGCAAAGAATATTGCGTCCTACGATGATGTTACGAACTAGAACTATGTATCCTAGAAATTCCAGGAAAACAAGTTGTGCAGAAAAATATGACGATACTAGAGTGCACTTTTTGGTGCCTCAGACACAAACATTCCGATTTATAAATAAAATCTAATAATTTTAAAGAATTACATTTCCAATTCAATTTAAAAACATCTGAAATATTAATAAAAATGTAACGATTCCTGTTTCCTGCCCGCCTTGGAAATTTTGAAGCATCCGAAACACGAAACTCTCACCCCTTCAGACATTTTTCTGTCCCCCCCTGACATTGCCTCCCGTCTTATAGTCCGTAAATAATCTCGCGCTGGATGTGCATAATGAGCATGGAATCCAAATGGTAATTTGATTTGGTCTTAATTAATGTAAGGCAGGGGCAGGGGGAAAAAAATCAACATGTTACAAAACCAATGGCTTCTTCATCAGGAAAACAAAAATAATTATTTATTTATTTATTAATTTATTTTTGTTTTCCTGATGAAGAAGCCATTGGTTTTGAAACATGTTGATTTTTTTCAATAAATAAGTGGTTTAAACAAAGTTAATTTATATTAATTATCATTAACTTTGTGGTTAGACGTTTAAACAAAGTATTATTTATGTTAGTATATAACCACTGAAAATTACTTTTTTGTCTACCGGTTTCGAGACGTAGCTCGTCTCTTCGTCAAGACAACCACTACACTAGCTCGTGTAGTGGTTGTCTTGACGACCACTACATGGCAGTGATATTCACACTGCACACAAAAACCATAGTATTATTTACATTATAACACCTTCACAAAATACTCTGCAGCCTTTAGTTAGAGTAAGATACATGTGAAGAGTATATTAGGAAGATGTTGGTATGTGAATAATACTATGATTGTGGTTTGTAGTGATATTTACAAGCTTAATGTAGTGGTTACCCTGACGAAGATGTAGGTTACGTCTCGAAACCGGTAGAGAAAAAATAATTTTTTAGTGGGATTGAGATCATTTATACATGTGATAATGATACTGTGACGATCCTCGCATAGCGAAAAGGATAAAGATAATAATAGCTTGTTGGTATTGTGGTTAGGACTTTCGCCTCATGATCCAAAGGTCCCGGATTCGAACCTAACTCCAGACTAGTAAATTAGTCCTATTTTCGTAGCACAAGCGTTTAGCTTTGTTTGAAAATAGTAAGAATATTGATGTGACACGTATTCCGTGTTCGCATCACTATTTCTTTAAAAAAAAATAATCGCTTATGTGATTTCGATATGTTGAATGAATGAATGAGGAGAGAACAGTAGGAATGATATATGTATTGTATGATGTGAAAGTTGAGAAATGGAGGACGGCCATGGAAGACTTGGCCTGACCAGGTAAATCAATTAAATCTAGAAGAGCGTCCCGTTCATAGAGCATACAATTGTATAGATATGAAAACCGCTTCCCCAGGCGATGGGACTGGGCCTCAGCAGAAGAATGTTCTCCTTCTCTCCTCCTCTATCCTCTATTATCCTCTATCCGTTCCTCCTCTAGTAAATCCTCTCGTAAACAAAACGTATTTTTTGCAATAGATAAATTTTTTAATATTTTAAATTTCTTTATAAAACGAGTCTATTCAAGTAAAAACGTATTTTATTTTTGTAATAAAGCACAAAAATAAAAACTAATTATGTTCTATTATATTAAAAGTATTCAGTTAGACTTTTTCATAATTTTTTCAAAATTTATAAACGCAGTAATTTTTTTAAACAAGTCAAATATATATATTGGAACCAGCCGTGGAACCGGACCTTGTACGTTAGATCATGTCTATATATTGTGGCGGTCTGTGGTCATGCTCAAATGAACCAAATAAGTTTTCTTCACGCGGTCTAAGGCCGGCCCCACACTACGCGTATCTTTCGCCACGTCTTTTGCGTCGCTTAAAATCGGCAAAGCCAATAGGTCGACCGATCATCCGCGTGCTGTTTGATAAGCACATACTGTATGGAAAGAAATGTAACGGCTTTCTGTGACCGAAAAGACGAGGCGGATGATCCTCGTAGTGTGGCGCCGGCCTAAAGACGCATATTTTTTCGTGATGAAAAATGTTGAGCAAAGAATATTGCGTCCTACGATGATGTTACGAGCTAGAACTATGTATCCTAGAAATTCCAGGAAAACAGTGCAGTGCAGAAAAATATGACGATACTAGAGTGCACTTTTTGGTGCCTCAGACACAAACATTCCGATTTATAAATAAAATCTAATAATTTTAAAGAATTACATTTCCAATTCAATTTAAATACATCTGAAATATTAATAAAAATGTAACGATTCCTGTTTCCTGCCCGCCTTGGAAATTTTGAAGCATCCGAAACACGAAACTCTCACCCCTTCAGACATTTTTCTGTCCCCCCCTGACATTGCCTCCCGTCTTATAGTCCGTAAATAATCTCGCGCTGGATGTGCATAATGAGCATGGAATCCAAATGGTAATTTGATTTGGTCTTAATTAATGTAAGGCAGGGGCGCGATCTGCCCGCAGCCGGGGCCGCGGCCGCCCGGCACAGCGGCCCGGGGGGACGGCGGCGAACAATTAATGGAGACCCCTGCTCCTCGTAATCACTTTCGGCTTTTGATGTTCCCGTTCCGAGATTTTTCATTTTAAATATGAAGATTAGACGTATCTCGCGCCTTAATGAAAGGCCGACATCAGACCGGAATGATTCCCGAGGAAAGTCTAACATTTTAAAAGAATTATTACGCTTTTGAATCGGCGAATTGATATCCGAGGGCCTTTTAATAGATCAATTTGTGCCTTTTTGAAATACTCGAATAATTTTGGATTTTAAATTCTGTCAGAAAGTGCATGTATGAGTATCAAATCCAGTCTAGTGTTAGTGTACATAAAAAGGCATCCGGCGCACTTCCGTATTGATATCGCTGCGAGAAAATATTGTTCGTCAAAGTCGTGAGGACAGGGCGCCATATATTTGATAGTTTGTAACTGTCGTTTTACCTTTTCTGGCACAAGTGCTACATGTTTTTATTTTTGTTTTGTCCCTTTCCCTCCAAGGAGGGGTGTTGATTTATTTTTGTCCCGTGCGATGTCTCCTCGGGTGTTCTTATGTTGTATTTTTTAGATTATAGATGTTCTTTTATTGTAATTTTGTAAAACCTCTTTTAAAAATAAAGACTTTTAGCATGGGACATTGAAGGTTTTGCGCGACCGACTCGCCTGGTCTTGCTTCTTGTAATGCTGGGATGCAAGGCCGGGCGGAGAGGACGCTTTAGCATAAAATAATGCCAACCAGGCGGCGAATGTGTTGGGCTGATATGGACGCTTCGGCGCATAAAACAGCCCAGGGTATGTGGTGGGTCACCTTCACCTTCAATGTCGTCTCTATTATGTGATAGGATGCTCTCTTGATGACGCTGGATAAGACTTCGGCGAAACTTCGAGATTTGCTTCTCAGTGAAATAAATATACGATTCGTATAAAATATATGTTTTATTTAACACACAAATATTTCCAACGACCGTAATAATAACCGTAACTCTTTAATCTCATTATGTTATCATCTGTCTTCTTTTTTTATGTAAAGTCAATGATAAACGAAGGAAATTTATTTTTTCTTAGACACACAAAATCTCTCGGCAGTTGAGCCACACGAGTAAGCTTATATAATATTATTATGGGCTTAATATTTTTCCAACTATTTCTAAATATTTTCTTTATTATTACTGATGAATATGGTAATTATTATGTGGCGCAAAATGATTATTTTAATTTACAATAAATTAAACTTTAAAATGCACATACGTTGAGTTACACGCTCATTAAATCAGTTACACATTCTATCATAGATATGAAATTTAAAATACTACATTTGACGTAAATAAATTTAGATTATTTTGGGCATGTTCAAATTTTTCAAGAATATATAACTGAATTTTATTCCCAGGGGAACGTCATTAATCAAGATTTATTATAAGTAGATGTCTCATAGAGACGGAGCTACGATAAAAAGCTTAAGCGATCACTTAAGCCAACCGTACGATAGATCTTAAGCCCTATGAACACTCGAAAAAAACTTCGAGACCTCCCATATAAAAGAATAGTTTCGGAACGTAAATAATTGTATACTATACTTTAGTGAACTAAATAAATAGAGAATTTTTAAAAAGACAACATTAAAAATTTTGTTTTTCTTTTTGTCATGGCATTCTGTGTGCCTGTTTACACCTCAGGAGTGCAGCGGGCAACGAGTAACAATATGTATAATAAAATATATTACATGTTGGCGGTGAGCTGCGTCTTCGGACGGTCATGTTCTACGCGCTTTTCGAAAAGGCAACTCATCGACAAGACGTCCTGAAGATGAACAGTGTGATCTGTTCGAAACTTCGGCAGACGACTGACCCTATCGACTAAAATTTGTCTTCGATTAAACATTTTAAGCACTGTTAAACACGTAGAAACTTAGTTTTTTATCAGTGTAACCGAAACGTTCAATATTTCTTCCATTATTTTTGCACACATCTCAGGCAGTGACTTTGACTGAACTAAAATTGTAATATTATTAATTTGTTTTTTATTAAACTCACCGTAATATCTATATTTCAAAAATATTTCAAAAACAATTATTTTATGTGAGTGAGATCTTCAGATTATCATTTGAATAACCACCCAGATATGTTTAACAGGGTAGGCAAAAGGGTCAAACATAATGACCCTGGTGAAGACGATCGTAGTTTCCAAGTTGTTCCCGGCGTCTTGTTAGTAGGTGCGGCTTCATAAACTTAGAGGAAACTTTATTAATTACTTAACAAACAGGGTAGACTTAAGAATCAATCATAATCTCTCATGCTTGTTATTAATATACTTGACATTTACACCGCAGTCAACTGCGATAATGTATTCAAGCAAGACGAACAAACCTAACGGTGACTGCGTCTGCTAACGTCATAATGTGACTTGAAAATTGCCACACTATATTTTACCCGAAACAGAATAAAACAATTCATAAAACTAAACGATTTACTATTGTATTTACAGTTTGTTTTTGAATAAATATGACAATAAATTAACTTTTTCAATTAATATTAATTATAAAATGGATCGCGTTTTTTTATATTCTCTATTAAATTCTGATTAAATTTGATAATAAATCATATGTAGCAAAAAATGATAAAAAACAATGGTTTTAAATATGTAATGCAATATGTAGGATTATTTTATACACGTATCGCTATTATTTTTACAAGTCCCTCTAAATATATGTTTAACTATATTTTTGTAAATATAAATTACTCATGTGCGTTAAAAGTTTCATTTTCTTTTTTTGCGAGTTTATCACGTAACACTAGAGAAAGCCTTTAATAAGTCCGGTTACATAAGGCGACCAGTAGGGATATCGAGGGCTGGCGGTGCGTAATGCAAGATTAAATCCCACCCGAACTTAAAGTTGTTTGTTTTGGTATTGTGTGCTTTACAGATAGACTTCGACTAGATTTACAACAAATATCTAAACGAGCTTTTGCAGATATATCTCTAAAGTCCATCGGGTAACTAGTTTCGCTGTGTTCCTTTGCAAAGATTTTTATCATTTATTTCTCATTCATGTAGTTATTTTATATTAAAATGATAATTAAGACATTCCACACACATATGTATCTAAAACTAAATGAATTTAATAGCGTGCTTTTATTTGAGCATAGAGATTTATTTTGTTGCACATTCATTTTAATTTCTACCACCATCAATTTCAAATATTAATTTTAATACGATTTAATTTAAACGTGTTACTAAAATTCACGTTTAACATTCTAGAACCAAAGAAATATTAAGGCTAAAGTAATTAATAAATTTGGCACTTTTGTTTATTTATTTATTAAAGCATACATAGTGAATTCATAGTAATTTATTTTACATTAAATTTTTTTATGATTTTACAGTGTATTTCGTTTTTTAGTTTAATGTGAAAGTTAATTACTGACTCCTTATCTAGACCGAGGTTTTATATATATTTTAATAATCATGTACGTACAAGTATACTTAAATAGTTAAATCAAACACATTATAAAATATTCGGGCTTTTAATAAATGAATCCCAAAAGCTTTCGAGTACTTGCACGCTACATGATGCCAGGACAAATCAATCCGTTTTTTATTAAATCTGGAATAGATTATTGTGAGCTGTCATTTTATTATTTATATTTATAGTAAATTATATTAAGTATTTTTTTTTTATACTATTTTATAACAAATAATGATATAGAAATAAAATATTTGTATTTCATTCCTTATTATAAAATAGTGTCACTTGTCGAATGAATGAAAACACTCGAAATTAATTAGAAATTTATTCATTAATGATCAATTAATTATGTACACTATCACTGAACACGAATTAAACTAAACGCTATTCTTAAATTTACGTTATTTCGCAATATGTCACTCATATTCAAACTCTTTATTTTCGCTGGATAACACTTATTTATCGCTCGTAGAATACTCAATTCTCGTACACAGAAGTCCCTCTGGTTTATTTTGGCAATTAGGTACTTCCTTCGATTATTTCACGTGTTCGATCACTGGCCTCGCGGCTCGCGGTCGACTTCGCACCGAACGAACTGTCAAAGACACGACAATTCAACTCGTGCCGCGGCGTGATTCCGTATTTATATCCAAATACTGATATTTTCGAACATTCTAGAATATTCTAGTGTTCAGAAGAAGGTTCACGTTGCTTCTCGGTTGTTCCAGTCATTTATAGACGTTTGTAGAAGTTTCCCGAAGATTATAGATAATTGTAGACCGTTCTAGATCCTACGATAGTGTTGTGACATATTTGTTACAAGTGATTCGGACAATGCGCTACTCCTGCTTGCCATTCCATGACAACAGTGACATCTTAATAAATTACGTTTTCACTTAAAAAATAGCGTTGTAATATTTTCATTCCCAGAAGATTTTTTGACCATTATTTAAGATCTGTACACACGACTGTCTTATTAATAAAACTTTATTAAATTAATTTTTATTTGTGCAAAGATTGTCGCTGATCATCAACCGCCCAGGAAAATTCATACCAAGATAATTATTGTTATTCATTTTGCGAAGAATAAATGTGGCGAGTTTAATTCTTATGATTTTAACCATTTAGGAAGAATTCACCGAATTCAGCGAAAATAAACCATTAAATAAATCCACAAATCTAAACAAGTATTTTGAAAATAGAAATTAATTATTGTGATGGTTCAGGTGGAATTACAACAATGCTGTATTCTGTTTCATAGAAGGTATTGACGGCGCTGGGTGAGTTATAATTATTTTGAAATGATAGCCGAAGCTGGGAACGGGACGTCTCTCCTATTATGATTTTCTAAAAGGGCTCATGTAACTCAATCTTTTGTTATTATCGAGAGAACTCATTATTTCTTTATTTTTCGGATTATTTAATTCAAAAATGGATTCTGAATTTAGTTTTGACTCATATTTTTATTAAAACACATTTTATCTATTTGCCAATCAATCGTTTTAGCATTTGAAAAACATTTCGTGGGACCACATAATCCAATTAGTTTTTACTTTATTTTAATTATGAAATTCGTTTTTTTTTTTCTAACTTGAAATAATTCAATAGTAAAATGGCGAATATGCAGAACTTGAAGGTTGTGGTGAACCAACCAATTAATTACATTTAAATCAATTTAAATATGTTTTAGAATATAATCTTTATTAAATTGAAGAAAAATAAGACTCGACTAATTTATGAAAATAAAAAGTTTTACATTTATAACATGTAGTGATAATGTATATTGGTGATATGTTATAAACGATTTTGCCACACCTCACATCCATTATATTGTCATCATTATTATTTCTGGTTGGTATTAAAGAAAATGGTGAAGCTCGTGTGAAGGTACTTGTAGTCGTGATGAAGCATGATTGTAGCCTTGCCCGACAACATGTTAAACTTTGTAAACTATTGAAATATAATTTTCCTTCGGAGCTCTTATATTGCTATAATGTTATAATATATGAGACTCATTTTTATGAAAAATCACACAAATATTTCTTCGAAATTATTTGTCTTGTGTTAACCAATTTATCGTGCTTTTAACTTAACATCGTTTAAATTATTTGTTAATACCAGTTCTTACTGCTTTCTTTGAATTTTTAAAACATCACAATGAACATTTTCTCTTATGTTTTCTGGACTGTCTTTTATTTTTTTTATTCTTCCATCGATTGTTTGCTACCTAACTCTTTGGACTGTCACATACAAATTGTTACGATGTACACCGGAAGGATCACTTGACACAATTATACCTAAAATTTCACAGTCAGATTTATTTTTGCTTCCATTATTGTCAGTCTGTCGCTTTTAAACTTGCGTTCTTCCTATTTTTCAACGTTGAGAGCATTTAAAATAATTATCATATCATCAAAAAAGGGAGCCTTCTATAGCACTTAATCTTATTTAATCAAGTAAAACAAATAAACAGTCTCTTTAAATTATTTAAATACGCGAGGAATTGTTCCGGTGGTTAACACGACATTAAATAATACAAAGTGGTAACAAACGTATTCTATAGTGCCATAACTTATATTATAAAAAATCATCTTAAGGGTGCTTTGTTTACTAATTCTCATATTATATATGATTTGTCGTAAATCTCACGGTTACGATGACATAAAACATATATTTTTTCAAAAATATTATATACTGCGTTCATCCAGTGAGCCATTCAATTCGTTATTTAATTCGATCGTGAAAGTAAACAGGTACTATAACACTCTTATGTTTTGGAAAGATAATAATAAATTTTATTTTGTTGCTCTTCTCTGTCGCGCATGTTATTTTCAAGACCTACCCGGTGAGAAAAATAAACAATTTCGCCTTCGTCTTCGCTCCTCTCCATTCAGAGTTGCGACTCGGTCGGGGCAGCGCGACTTAACCGAAGCAAAGACGAAAACAACAATCCGGTGTCCCACGGCGCAAAACTGGGAACACATTTTCCAGAAAGTACTTTATAAACACTTTGGAAATGTAATTCTGCCCCGGCAGCGGGACTCTCTCCTTGTTTCAATTTACCAGCCCCGGGCACCTTCTGAAGGGAGGGAGACAAATAAAGATCTTCATATTGGTAAACATATGACATCTGAAAAATTGTAAAAATGATTTTTTTATAATACTGTATACATATGTGATATGCCAATGCAATAAGGCAATCAACATTATAAAACAATATTTTTTTTTACCTATATGAGGTGTTACGTATATCGATATATTTGGTGTCCTAAAGGTGATTTCGTGTTTTGTTTTCTTATCATAAATATATTAGTAATTATGTGTTGGATATAGAAATATGTGTTCAAGTGAGCGGTATCTAGAATATGGCTACAATAGAATAGAGCTAAATGTGTGATTCATTGGAGTACTGCCGGATATTATTTGGAAGCCATCACTTAAAAAAATATTTCCAATATAGTCTGTACTTTGAACAATTATTTTTAAGATATTAAATAATGAAATACAGGTTACCTATCGAGATGTTATTCTAAACTTGGATATTTCTTATTCCTTCAAAATTGCTCTTCAAACTGTACAATATTAATTAAATCTTTAATAATGTCAATGTCAAGGTCATTTACACATTGTAAAAGTATTACTTATCGACTTAATTACCCAAGTTTATCTGGCAATTTGTTTTTATTTTTCGTTAATAGATAGGTAATATACCACAAAAATTACTTTTTAAGTCTTGATAACTTTTTGTTGTTAGAATGAAATTGTAAAATATTCGATATTTTGTATATGTATCCGAATTGTAATTATAACAAAGATTCTAATGAAATCAAATATCGCGTCAAGCAAGCTCGTGCAACCTCCAGCCTCATGTTCACCAGTCATAATCTAAGCCTTAGGACGGCGCGGCGCCACACTGCGCGGATCGGCAAAGCAAACGGCAATCGTTCGCGTAGTGTTTTTGATAAGCGCTTGTTTATAATATTGTATGGAAAGAAATGTAGCGATGTTCCGCGATAACCGATACGCGAAGTGTGTCGCCGGTCTTAAATTACTAAGGCAAATGGTAAAATCTTATGTATGCTTGGCAATAATTCAATTACTAGAGAAAAAAATTACAACAGAAAACGTAGGTATGGGTGTGACATGATTTGGTGGACATATGAATGTTAAGGTATTTATTATTATTAAAATAATTATTTATTTATTTTATTAATAAATTATTATTATTATTAGTATATAATTATACAAATTAAATTAAGTATACATTCTGCTAACACTTACAAGAATCAAATATAACTAACGTTTTACTCACAATCCTAAAAAGATTCATCACGAATCAGATAACTTATTAGTACAGTGATGTGATACAGTAAAAAATAATTCGAAATAACGTGAGCGCACTCAAACGTAAATAAAATATACCGAATATTTGATTTGAAATTTGAAAACTTTTAGGGGAGGGATATTTAGGTATCCTTCAATAAATGTATTTAAAAAACTTTAAGGATTAAATAGGACTAACCCAACATCGCCAGAATAGAGATTGCTGTAATCTGGGCCACACCTTCGGGCTAATCAAGTAGGTACCTAACAATATCCAAAGAGACAGCATCTTCTATACTCCTCTCTTCTGGGTAAATATTAACTTTAATATTATTTTATTATCAAAAGTGGTCTCAATCACCAGTAATTCAATAATTAATACAAAATTGAATCTCGATCAAATTAAAAAAAACTAACCTAACCTAACCTAACCTAACCTAACCTAACCTAACCTAACAATATCCAAAGAGACAGCATCTTCTGTACTCCTCTCTTCTGGGTAAATATTAACTTTAATATTATTTTATTATCAAAAGTGGTCTCAATCACCAGTAATTCAATAATTAATACAAAATTGAATCTCGATCAAATTAAAAAAAAAATATTTGTGTGGCGTCACTTTCTGTGGTTTCCCTAAACGTTAAAATAAGAGTGGCGCTCGCATCCGTTGTTCGATATCCTAAGGCCCTGGGCTGCTGGAAGTTTCGCTAATATAGTCGCCTTTTCTACCGATTTCTAGTTTATTATAAAATGTCCAGAGAGTTCGTTGGGAGATCCTCTGATATGAGAAGTTTATTTTATTTCCGTCTAATATATTTTGCTTGTTAGTGAAAACAAATTTATATCAAATTACTTGAATCGATTGAATGAGGATTTATCAATTTAATAATGAAAACGCGTTTATATAATCTCTCTAGACATCGTATTATTGTAATAATATACATTTTGATCCAATATGTAAATATCAGTTATCACAATCATACACAGAAGAATAACTTCCACCGCGCGTGCATTAGTGCACGCTCCCCTTTCTTTTTAAAGCTTTAGATTTTTCGAAATAAGTACTACGAAATAGGATTATTTTTACAATTTATTGGGGCGGATTGAAATTATTTAATTCGGGCGGTTAACAAATCAAGAAAAAAACGTACTTTGCAAACAAAACATACACAACTCTTCTTTCAATCCGAATTACACCGCACACGGGTTAATAAAGGTCGTATAAGATATCATGAATATTTAAATTATGATTTATTTTTTTAATTCCAATCAATTTTGACTTTGTTTAATGGTAGTAAATACGATTTCAAAATAATTTAATCATATCCCTCCCCTCCCCCCTGTTTACATTCTACATTCCATACACCTGCTTGACAGATGAGATGGGCCCCGACTAATCAGAATTCTCCTATTGAAAGGAATAATAAAAGTGTCATTATTGATTGGGAGGGACCTGTCAGTGATTTATTGATTTCATCTTATCTAACGACGTCGAGATTTCAAATAACAACCCCTACCCCCTCGAAGGTTGTGTAAATTCTTAACGTTGTATCGCGTTTAAATGGAATAATGAAGTGATTGACGCTCAGCTAATATTTGTTAGGAAACCAATATTTTTTTTGACTTCATCCAAGATGCCTTCAATTTTTTTCAAATTGTTATGAAAATCAATCGGTACTCATTGATGTTTTATGGTGATGTTATAACTGTCAGCCCGACAGCGATTTCTGGCATTTCCAGCTTTTAATAAATATAAAAGTGTAATAATATTATATAGAAAAAAAAATATTTTTACTCCCTTTATATTAACTGTGGCGTCTGCTTGCTTGCTTGCCTGCTTGCCATCGAAAAAACTTTGGATCGATTTTTGACCCTTTTCTCGTGATCCAATCGAGCTGAAACTTTGAAAGCAGACTTGTGGCCACGATCAAAGAGATCTATCAAATTTTCGTTAAAAAAATTAATAATCATAGTATAATTTTGGATTTTCAAATTTTTTTTTTTCATACAATTTGTAAGAAGAGATTCCGACGCATCTGGTAGACGCGAAAACTGATAAAATAATAATTTTGAATTTTTTGAAATTATTTATCCCTTTCTTAGCGTCGCATCCCAACGAGCCCAACGCATAGGTTAAGGGCCAAATCAGTGTCCACTAGTAAATGAGAAAGGAAGTATAATAAAAACTTGATTTTTATGGGTTACTTTTTTAAATAATCCGCGATTTCGAATACTTTTCGAAAACGAATTGGAATAATGATCGATTATTCATTTTAGACATAATTCTTTCTTTCTTTGATGTAACCTTTACGAATATTATTAAGGCATCCGTCCGGCAGAGTGAGGCAATATCACCATTTTTTCTCATAATTATCTTCTCTTGCGTTTATCACGTTTTTGTATAGAAACATCATTTTAAAATTTATTCATCATGTTACATATATTTTAAATACGGGTATCTTATTAAAACGGCACAAACTAAATTGTATAATTAAATAAAAAATAATAAAACATACTTTGTTTTAAAAATAAAGCAAATTTTCCACTTTGTTGGCCTTTTACGAGTGAATGGTCTCGTGAGATGTCATTTTTTCTCAATAATATTACAAAATAAACGGTTATACAAAACTTATCTTTATTATTGCAAAATCCGTGAGTTTGGTAACTTACAATTTATGTTTTAAAAAAACAATTTTTTAAAAATATTTAATTTTTTTGTGCGTTTTTTCAGCTCTTTTTAAATGCTTGACAACTTATTTACTTCAATAGTCAAAACAATAGATATTCTAATTTTAAAATAAAAACAACATAAAAACGATATTTTCGGATAATCTTTCATCATACTGCGTTTTTTTATACTTACACTTGCACCTGAATGTTTAAGTGTTTACTAAACTTATTTTATTATTATTAGTTTTATGTTGGTATTAAACCAGTTGGATTCACATAAACTCAAGTAGTTACATAAACAGTGATGAAAATTAATTTTCTTAAAATAAATAACCATTTGGTATCTGCAACATATATTAAAAAAAAGTTTTTCCGCCGATATGTATATGTTCTTTATGACGTTACGTATAAGAAATCCTTAAAATATTGTTGGGCTTACTCCTGATTGTAGACGTGCCAGATACAAAGTTCCCCGCTCTCCGGACTCTCTGGAAACTTCCCGGTCTTAGTTGAAACTCGAAAAGTGATGTTGATGGTACTCGAATAGTGATTGATTGAAACGGTTGTCCTGGCTTACAATTCCCTTCTTCGGTCGCCGCCCGCGCGGGTGTCGAGGGTGGAGCTTGAATAATTTCACCTGAATTCTCGTCGCAAATACCTCGTCCATCAGTCTAGGCCGTGATGAAATGCCCGCTGGTTTCTACATCTTTCTTTAAATGAAAATCTCTGAATTATACAATAGGTTAACAATTACTTAGCTGGAAACCTCCAAACATTTTTGTACGCTCATAGTAATATTAAAATTATAAATTTTGTGTTGAATCTTTGGATATTAATTATCATTATAATAATAATGCGTTATAATTATTATACGTATAGTAAATTTAGTAGTAAAAAAAAGAAGTTAATAATTATACGTAATAAATGACGGGAATATACGTGCATTTAATTATATGACTTTCTGGTGCAGCACTATTATGTTAATATTCACTGAACTAATTTTTTTCTGCAATCTACTGCTTCTCATTTGTTTTTAGTTATTAATTACACCTGACGATGACAGAATCTCCTCCTCGCAAAACAATAGTAGCGAGAAAATAACTAAACATTTGCATAGTACAAAGATTAGTGTGAAATTAAAATACTTTGTTGGGTTATTTTGACAAGTGACGCACGACTACAGAAAGGCATCTTACCAGAGACAAGTCCAGATTGGATACTTACGTGCGATATTGAATTAGTGCGATTTTGAGTGGAACGATCTTGCGATAGACTAAAGTAAAAGCGAGTCAAAGAAGTATCTGTGTGGAATATTTCAGAGACAATCACTGTGAATTAAAAAACGGTACTATGATTACATTCTTGTCCAGTGCTTTTACTAATTAATAATATTTTAATTAATTTCAACTGTTTTGTTTGCCTCCTGCAGCTATGATTTCGTGACACTACTATAGTCTCGAGAGGAGCAGTCCATCTCATCATCAGGTATAATTAATAATCAAGTGAAATACAGAATTTTCTCAACCTATTCATGTAGGTCATGTCGCAGAATGGGAAGGATTTTTGGTCATCAACGGGAACAAGCTTAGGATCGGAGAAGTGTTTTGGTATGTGATATTATTCATAAGTGTTTTCTCGGAATATAAACGGTTTTTTTTCATTTGTAACAATCGAAAGAACGGTTGGTATAAATTATTCCTTTGTGCTAATTCCTAGATGTTATTTTTTTAAGTAATACTTTTGTTTTTATAAATTTGTATTTTTGTTTAGTATTATTTGAAAGTAAGTAAGTGTTTAATATATTTATGTATTTTTAAAGTGATTTGTTGACTCACTAATAGGTTTTTTAAATCCTCGTTTATTAAGTAGCCAGTACGTGATGATTTTCCACACTCGCACCGCGGTTGTTAAAACGGCGCATCCACTACGTTAGTAGAAATATAAAGTCCTTTATTAAACCGGTCCAATTAACAACATTTATTTCCATTTCGCCCCAGTTGTCTAGCTGGTTGTTTAAAACTCAATAAAAAGTAATGGATTTCAATCGACCTCCTTGCCTCCGACCTGCTGAAATGTACGGTCTAGTGGCGGGGGTGGAGGGGTGTCGGGGCGGGGACTATCAGAGGGCGGATTTTTCAAAGGGTGGGTCGCCCGACTCCCCCTTCTCAGGTCCTGTCAGTGACGCGAACAATTTCTCACGCCGCTCCGAGTGCCTTACGCAAATGGATGGTTTTTACTATGGCGGACGTCTCACTAGGGGACAAATTAAGGAAATGATAAGTTGTACGTCATACGCATATACCGGAAATATCCCCCAACACTCTTAACGTACGCATTAAAAGGTGCTTATCTAAGAGTTATGTAACATAATTACTTCGGTTATTTGACGGGACGGAATACATTTATGCGAATTTTAAATATTTACTTATTTACCGGAAGCGTTACACATTGTACACACAGTGAGTATATAAATCTAAATGAATAAAAATTTAAGTGTTCGTTTGTACAAAATCGATAATCTCTGAAAGTTCTTCACAAATTGCTTTGAAATTGGCACAACGTTGCATTCCATTACGAGGGTATTTTTGTATGCCTAATTTGTATTCATATATCTACTATTTATTTATATAAATAAAAAAATGTAAATTATCGATTGTCCGAACTCATAAATCTCCTAATGTTCTTTTTGGCACAACGTTGCATTCAAATTGGCACAAATTATTTGAAAAAAAAGGCGCAGTTACCTACCCTTTCAATATTGATAAATATTTAGATATAACATTTTCAAATTCAAATTTTTTGATAAGTTTTGAACCGATGAGAAAGTGCAATCAATCGTATCGCGATATCTATAATATAAAACACAATGTCTGTCTGTCAGTCTTTCTGACTGTCTGTTTTCTATACAAATCTACACCGTTTGTCCGATTCGACTAAAATTGTGCATACTTATGATTTAGAATATTTTCCCCTTTCCCTCCCCCTGATATGTTTTAAATGCAAATCTGTACCGTTTGACCGATCGGACTCAAAATTTAGAAACTTAGTCTTTAGGACTCTAGGAATTTGCACTCTCAACTTTTACCCCTTCTCCTCCTCCGCATATATTTACAATTCAAATCTGTACCATTCGACCGATCGTACTCAAATTTTGCACACTTATGTTTTAGGACCCGGTAGGTAAGAGAGGTGACATATCCCCCTCCACTTTCCCTCTCCCTGATCTATTTTCAATGCAGATCTATACCGTTCGATCGATCGGACTCAAAATTTGGAAACTTATTCATTAGGACTCAGCGGGTAACACAGGCGACATTTCCTTCCTCCCCTTTTACTCCTTCCCCTCCCCCTGATATATTTCCAATGCTGCACCATTCGACCGATCGAACTCAAAATTTGCAAACTTATTCTTTAGGACCTGGCAGGTAACGAAGACCACTGTTCCCTCTCCCCTTTACCCCACTCCCACCCCTATTATATTTTCTGTACGAATCTATACCTTATGACCGATCTTACCCAAATTTTTTCATACTTCTTCTTCAAGACCCGGCGAGCAATAAAGACAACCTTTTCCCCCTCCCTTTTTACCTCACCCACACACCTGATATATTTTTGTATAAATCTACAACGTTTGCAGATCTGATCCAAATTTTGCATTCTTTCCATTAGGTTACGGCGGAACACATAGGTCACAATTCCTTCTTGGACATCCCATCCATTCCAGCCTAGATTTAATAGATCCTTTTTTTTATTTGACTTTAGGCTATTTATTAGACTAGACTATTAGGCTTAAGACCCCGCCCCCTCTCACTCTCTCTCCCTCGTAGATTCCTAATAATCCTGTAGGCTAGTTAGTGCATGCTTGTCCTTGACAAGATTAACACGCAAAAATATTGGTGAAAAGTTAACAATACCTATGGTTGTGGTATATAGTGTTGTGAACATGATAGTGTAGTTTTAGTTCTGATGAAGAAACGGGTACGTCTCGAAACCGATAGATCTAAAATCTGGAAGTGGTTTATGCGAATATAACTAACACTCTGTTAGACCTAGAAAAGTCAAACAAGTAAATATCAAATAGACGCCAGAGCATGCCGTTCTAGAGTTTTTTCTGCTTCGCACAGACAAATTATTCGCTTTGTAACTAAGACACAATAGTGTTTTGCTAGGAATTAGAAAAATTGATTCGCATTCGCATTCGCGCATTCGAATAATACCGATCTACACACCATAATTAGAAATAAATGCTCAGTGTGTATTGAACTATGGCATCAGACCTTTTTTTTCTTTTTTTAATAATATTATAGTAATATACTTACAATAATATTCATTAAAAGCTATAAAAAATATTGTTGCATCATTATGTGATTTGAAAATTTAACAAGATTAAGATGTACGACTGCCAAATGTGTCATATAACATTCGCTAGCTATTGTGTTTCTAAAACTATCCCACGTGTATGACAGTCGGTAATGTCTTCTTGTGGGAAATTATTAGATTGAATGAACACATTAATGCTTCTGAAATCCTCAATAATGGTGATGTCATTAATCTCTCAAGTGATACAAGTCTAGGCACACTAGAAGCTACAACATTCGTTTTTCAAAAAAAGTTATTTATTTGTTTTCATGCCGTTTGATTTTCTTTGGTATTTCTGTGTCTACAACTATAGAAAAAATGAAAATTCGCATTATTTTCGAATATTAGTTCCATCGTTGCACTAACGCTGCACAGACGGTACACAATATCAACGACGATTATGGACCTGGTGCCGCATATGAATGCGCGCGCACGGTGCGTTTTTAGTTTCATCAGTTCAATTCTGGAAATTTCGACTTCAACAACGAGCCCCGTGAATGACCGAAGGTTATTGTCGATAATAACGAATTGAAAGCTGTAGAAGAAGCGGATTCATCCCAAACAACATCGTAATTAAAAAAAGCCTTCAACGTAAGGGTTAAAATGATATATATTCATTTGCGTCATGTTGAGAATATAAAGAACCTTCGCAAAGTGATTACCATATGAACTTACTGAAGGGCAACAGCAAATTCGCGTTGAGACTTGACATAACTTGATAATTTGATACATGAATAAAAAAACCTAATCATATTGTTACTTGTGATGAAAAGTAGATCTTGTATGACAATTGTAAATATTTATCGCAATGGTTGGTCCTAGGGAAGGCAGCCAAACAGTGTCCCTAACGCAAATTGAGTCAAAAGAATTTTCTCGTGACTTTATGGTGGAACTGTGCCGGCATTATTTATTACAGCTTCTTGAAATCTGGCACAATAATTATTTCTGCTAAGGGTACTGTCGAAAATTGAAAACTATGATGGACAAGCTCACTACCAAACAACGGAGACTTGTCGTTGGCTCTAGTCCACGACGACGCTGCACAATAGACCGTCTTAAAGTTACAGGAGCTTCGACGGGAAGTCTCTATCACTCATCTTACTCCCTTGACCTTGCAACTACTGATTTCTATTTTTTTTCCGAATTTGGATACCTTTTTATAAACGGAAAAATTTCAACTCCGTTGCGGCTGTGAAAATGGGTCAAAAGCGCTTTTAAAAAATTCATTGATTCCCGTTCCCAGGATCTCTATACCAAAATCATCAATCAACTTTCATTAAAGTTGTAACACTGCATTGACAATAATGGACAATACTTTGATTAATTAAATATAATTTGTCATGAAATAAACAAAATTAAAAAAAATTCGTTTAAAATGTTAAGTACCTACCTTGTATATTATAATGAAAAAAATACATATAAAACTGAGATTGTTATATATAATTGTTATTTAAAAAATTTAATAGAAAATTGAAACACAAAATAATATACAATTTTAAAAACATAATATTATTATTGCGTTACAAGAATTTAAACTAAACATAAATTATCAAAAAGATTTACATACTATGTATGTTTACACATGGTCATTAGTAATATCTAGATTCATTGATAGTAAACTCTGCTATAGGTTCAAATTAATGTTTTTCTTTTTATTTTCTGTTTTTTAACATGCCCTGAATGTGTATTCCGCTGAAAAAGAGGTCTCTTTACGTAAAGTTGATAACATAATTTCCAAATGATAAATTTCACGGACACGTGAATAAGTAATTGATAGTATGAATCACTGTGCACACACTTACGTGCTTTAAAAAGAAAATGTGATAATTGCAAAAGTTTTCCCTGACATTCTGCACTACATTCGCGTGGAACTTTTTCGCTGGCAGGGACTTCGTACGGTACCTCCGCCTTCGCCGAGGATCGCGGATTTCATTTCATTGGACCCCCGCCCCCCCGGCTAGATATCCCAAGTTCTGTACTTGGGTAAACTTGGTGCAGTTTTAAGTCTGGCGGTTAAAACGGAATCAAGCAAAACCGTACAAGAGCGGTGCCTACATGGATTTTATTAACTTTCCCGTACATACGGCGGGAAATTTGCATGCCTCGCGATGGCGTTAATCCACAAGCGAGTTTGTTTTGCGTTCCGGCTGCAACTTTTCCAATTAGAATCAATTATATTCTTCACTTGTTAAAAGCAGACGCTTATTACGCGGCAGAAATGTTTATTTAACGCGCGTGACTTATGGTTTTGATAGTTTTAGTGTCCGCGATAAACGCAAAATGAATTTCTTCCATTCTGATGCCGATTTAATTAATACCTGGGCGCTATAATACAATTCAGTGTCGTATTCGTTTACGTACAGTTTTTAAAATCTCAAACATATTAATTAACAGTGTGTAATATATTATATTTACTGAAATAGTTATTGTATTGAGCAAACATAACCAGGAAACTCTCATTTACATATTTAAATATATAGAGTGTAATAGAGCTATTCCACAATATTTTGCAGATAGATCCCTGTCTAAATTACGTGTCGAAAACGTTTAAGCATGTTCAAGTTTCTGGATTCGATTGCTTTTTTTCTTATGGACGATATTTTTGCACGGTAACACGTGTCGTTGTCGAGGCATTGCCTCGTTTACTACAGCTTTCTTAAATCTGGCCAGACGATTACGGCAGATGTCTATTGTCAGCAACTGCAAACCATGATGGAAAAGCTAGCTGCTAAACAACCGAGGCTGGTTAATCGCTCTAGGCCACTGCTGCTTCATGATAACGCTAGACCACACACTGCACAACAGACGGCTACCAAATTAGAGGAGCTTCAATTGGAATGTCTAAGACATCCACCGTACTCTCCGGACCTTGCCCCAACAGATTACCATTTTTTTCGAAATTTGGATAACTTCTTGCAAAGGAAAAAATTCATCTCCGATGGGGCAGTCCAAACCGCCTTCAAAGATTTTATTGATTCCCGTCCGAATGGTTTTTTTAGTAAAGGGATCGATGAACTACCTATGAGATGGCAAAAGTGCATAGATAGCAATGGTACATACTTTGATTAAATAAATATATTATAATAAAAAAAAATCGGCTTTATGTTCCTCCCATACTAAACGCCAATTTCATATGTAAGGACCTAATATTTGGATCGTTTGTATCCTGGTATTAATTGCATGCCCCAACACACAGAATAATAGGAGAGAAAGTAATATTAGTTTTGTCTGTTAAATATGATTTTTTTTTAAATAGAGATGTGAACACGAAATACGTGTCACATCAATATTCTTACTATTTTCAAATTAAGCTAAACGCTTGTGCTATGAAAATAGGACTTACTTGCTGGTCTGGAGAGAGATTCGTTTCGTTTCAAAATTTTGTTTCGTTTTTAATATGGTGTATTTTATTTTATAAGCCTTTTTCGGAAAATGAAGTGTAAATTATATTTTCAAATTATTCGTGAAACGTACCATTTTTCCTAGCGATAAACGTGATTAATTTCATTTACAAAGTAAACAAAGCCTTGTCGTGCGTCAGCGTTGTAAATAATCAATTTAAAATTACACATTTAACATTTTGACTTCTCTTAATTTATCGGGGCTATAAAGTGATATTTATTTCTTTAATGTACTGAGATTTGCTCTTGATATGTTGGGGTTTTTTTACTATCTCCACTTAAATAAATCAGTTAAACGTATTATTCTATTGTTTAAAAAATGTTTCAGCGAGAGTTCTTTCCTGATTGAAATTTATGGCTTCTGGTTCTTTGTTTTATGGGTTAAAAATATTTATAGATATTCGACCCTCTTTTTAGTGCCAACCCTTTTTTTGTTGCAATAACGTGAACGAAGAGGTTTGCTTTTATTAAGGGCGGCCAATTCCGGAAAATCTAACCATTTGCTGTAGGCACTGCGAAGTCTGTCAATGAGAATATTTGTTTAAACTAGATCACTTTAATAACATTTGTAACTAAAGCGGTTTCCTTAGGGTTCAGATTAATTCTTATTTTTATAAATTATAAATATAATAATTAGTCTGCACATTAGTACGCACAAACATACAATAGTACAGATTACTTATAATTATAATTCGTAAGGTATTATATATTTTTATTTCATTAGACATTAGAAGATATTATATATTCGTACGACATCATTTTTTTCTTACAAACATTTCTAATATACTCGTATATTTGATTTTCAGATATTCAAATATATTCATATATGATAATAAATCGTCATCTCTTTCAGTCTTCTACCCTCCAGTGCTGGATCGAGGCATCCCGAAGTTTCGCCCACTTTTCCCTGTTCATTGTTATTAGCTGCCACGTATCTCAACTGCCTGATGGTTTCATCAGTTTAGCGATGTCGTCTTATGAGTGTATTTATCAAATCATACGCCATTACCATTACGCTGTGTCCCGCAGGGGTATGCAAAGAGAATAGAAGACCACATTCTTCTATCTTGGCACACCACTTTTGCTTCTGCCACATTCATACATCTTCTTATGGGCGCTCTGAGGTTGTTAAAGCTTTTGACAGGGCTATCCTCCAATATTTGTTGTATCCGATCGTAAGAGATCTTTCGTGGACGCCCTCTGTTCTTGCTGCCTTAAACCCTCGTCTCATATTTTTAAACATATTATCTTAAACAGTCTCTCCTCGCTCGTACGTTCCACATGGCCAAATGATGTTTTATTTTTTATATGTACCACGCTATACCCAGCATTTCATTTACTTCTCATTTGTACATTTCTCAATCAATCGAACAATGATTTTCACACGTGCGACTGAACGACCGCATTCAGTCTACTTTAAACTCACTTTTGGCCAAGAGTTGGCACCAAAACCCCGTTATGAATAGTCTTCTTCTTATATTTTTATCTCACTCTGTCTCTCTCTCTCTCTATATATATATATATATATATATATATATATATTTAATACGAAATAAATAAATGAAATAAAGAGAAACACACAAATATCAAATTATTTATTTCGTATTAAATATTACGGGACTCGTTCCTTAAATAAATGAAAAATATGTTTAATAATATATATACTCTATTTGCAGTTTAGCAAAGAATACTTCCATTGTTCGGAAATCGACTAGCGAGAAAACGTCAAAGTTTCGTTTGATATTCTCGTAAACAGTCGATTACTCCCCGAATAAAAATGGAATAATTTAAATAAGTGAATTAATAATTCAAAGAGAAACATATAACTATCAAATATTGACGACTTGTTAAGTCGCTGGGATAGTGAAATTGGTAACACGCTGTGCGCGAAACACAGAGGTCCGTGGTTCGAATCCAGGTTCCAGCATTTAATTTTTCAGTTTTATTATTTGATATTTGTGTGTTTCTCTTTATTTCATTTATTTATTTCGTATTAAATATTACGGGACTCGTTCCTTAAATAAATGAAAAATATGTTTAATAATATATATATATATTTATATATATATATCCTTCTCAATGTTGCCGTTTCTAATCAATACAATTCCCAAATAGACAAACCCATTCACTTGTTCTAGGTAGACTTTGTTTATATCACCACGCGTTAACGTTTCTCTCGGAGACCATTACTTGCTGCATTTCATTTTCTTGCTCTATTATAATATTATTACGATTAAATATACTTATATATACGATACTTGTACTCACCCACATAAACATATATTTCGGTGCCAGATAATTATTTATAAGGCAGTATATTATGAAATATTAAAATCTGAAGATGTTAATTATTGTGACAGGAATATTAAGATACATATATCTTATTTCGGTTGCTTTTCAAAATATATTCTTAGGAAAAGTCATGATTCTTGTTTTCACCGCATGCCTCTGCCTGGAGTCTACTTTGATCTTTGATTTCCACTCTGTGCTACATTTCAATTTCGTACAAGTTTCAGCAAGGAAAACTAACAATCTAAATTACTCATTTAAATGAAAATAAGTGATTAATTATTTTTAATAAAATAAATCAAAAGTAAAGTACATACAATTACAAAATAAAGGAGTAAGAGCAGGATGAAGCAACAGGAATTCCCAATTGATAGTGGCAGGGTATCACTTATTATTCTCATTGCAGGGGGTAACTTACAAGCAAAAGGCGGAGCACATCAGTACGGTGAACTGCGGAAAATATCGCGTGGTCTTCCTACTCACTCCCACAGTGAAACCATCGCATTATTAGGTTATAATACTTAATGTTTATTGGGCTCGAGAATGTGATTATTTTGCACAAAAAAGACAATATTTCATAAAAAATACTAAATGCAAAATACTTTTTAAAAACTAGGTTCCTACAAAAAACAAGATTTTGATAAAGCAGCTAATCCAATATTTTCACATCACAATATTCTTATAGAAAATTTTTACATTTTCTAGTGCTTACATTTACTGATAGGTATATTTTTTTCTTTTAAAAATATGTTAAAGAATCCAAAAATAATTATTACTTTGTTCATTCACAAGATCAATAATAATGGTACACGTACTATTGATAAAATCGGCGTCAACTTTATACAGTATCATAATTATCTTTTTATGTTACTTAGTTATTAAATTAAATTAAAAAAAAAAAAATTAAATTAAAAAAAAAACGTAAAGAATAATTTATAAATTAAATACTGTTGTATTTTTACTTGCGTTTATGAGCACATTTTTTCAAGTTTATTAGTATAACCGAATGTTAGTAACTCTCACTGATAGGTCTTGGACAACAAATCTGGTCTTCCATCAATAGAATAAGGTGCTCACATAGACGTTGCGCGCACATGATGCGTAGGTAGGGCCTTAAAGAATCGGCGATGTGTGAATGCAGCGCGGTGCAGACTACCGAAAATGTGGTCAACGAATGCCCTCTCCACTCATTCCCCGGCGGAACAAATGAGGTCCACAGGGTGACTCCTGAGGCTCCAGGCTGACTCACAAACTTAGATGTCCCCCTCCGATCTCTCACCACATGAAAGAAGAAGAAGAAGAATCGATAGGTATCTAAACATTTCATTTACACCTATCGATGAGAGTTACTTCTACTTTCGAAACCCGAGTTTTACTAATAAACTCAAATCGAGGAGTTATAACAGTGATCAATTTATAAATTATCTTTGATGAAGATTAATAAGCGTCCGGTTCCAAAACCCATTCATTCTATTTAATATACTTTATTCTGAGTAAATCCAAAACTATTATGATCGTGACCAGTCCTGAATTTAACTGCCAGAGCAATACTTATCCACCACTGTGGGACATCATTCATACTCCGATGGACATTTTGATTGTAGCCAGCGACATCGTACTACTTTCTACCATATGGATTCTACATGCGTAGTTTATATAGTATTAATTGTAAACTATAATATAATAAATTCAGTGTCATCAGTAAATTATTTCAGTTGTTCTGCTACAGCCATTAATGCCTACCACGTTCTCATTACAAAGCAAGATGAATATCACCAACACTATGAACACAAATTTTCGAGGTGGCTTATCGTTCTACTTTAAGTATCCTTTTGATATCACACAACTAGCTTACATCATACGCCCGTACATTATAACTTCCAATTCTAATCGACTATAAGTTTCAATGAAATTAAAGATATGACTTCGACTTCGCAAGAAAATCTATTAAAATATAATGCTCAAAAATCTTAATTTCTGCTATGATATAATGAGTACAGGTTATGGATATAAATGAATAAGTAAAAAGAATGAATTATTACCTATTTCTAAATTTATTGCAGCCCAAAAAAATTATATTACAGCTGTAACCCAAATACCCACTCGCGGAAAATTCCCATTGCATTTTAAGAGCATGGATTAAATAAGCATTACGAGAGTGCCAAAATAAAGGCAAGCACACGATAGCCACTGATCAAAATCGGCATTGGAACTTGGCAAAAAGTTTTAGCATTTTCAGCCGCCGGTGTGCTCACGTAAAACAATACGCTCCCCGCCGGCGAAAGCGCATTTAATTTCGTTAACTTCTCTGGTTTTAAGCAATTGTGAACGAGGCATAAAAATAACTACCAGTGCCACCTTTTCTACACTGCAGCGTCTTCTAGAAAACTCCAATAATAATATATTTGCTGAGAAAGAGAGAAAGATAGAGAAGAAGATAGAAAAGAAGTTTTAAAACTGAAATAAAAGGGATCTTCAGAATATCAGTAATGCTTTTCGGTAGTTCTTTCTATAACTGGCCTCTTTCTTTCTTCTTCGGTTGCAACGGTCGTGGGTTTTCTCGGTTTCCGCGGATAATGGAGCCGTTATTCAAGTCGGATTCAATCTTCGAGAAGGCCGCGGCCATAAATGCAGCCCGATTTAAGGAGTTTTAAATTTGTAATCAATATAAAATATGAGAACACTTCAATTTATTAACCAATGAAATTGAAAGAAATTACACGAATAGTAAAAATTAATGTCAGCATACACTTAGGGTGATTGCACCACTAAGCAACAGTTGTTGGAGCTAAAAGGATTTTTCGTAGTAAAATAATCTACAATCCATTGAATGGAATCAAAATATTTTTGATTTAGTTTATTAAGGGGTCTGTAAAATTTCACGGCAAAATGAAAAGTATTGAAGATTCAATTTTCTATATCATAATAGAGTTGAAAATTACATCGCTTCGTTTCATTAATAGAATATTCTAATAAATATTTGCAAACTTATTCGCAATCATCATTCAGAAATCTACCTATTTTACAATATTGTTTGTTTTTAGATTTCCTTTATACCGCCATACTGAGGTTAAAGGCAGTATTAAGAAAAAACCCAAAGTTATTTAAAATATTGGATTGAAATAACATGACAAATAATTCAGGAAATGAAATTGAAAATATACAAATAAATATTAATAACTTCTTAAAAAATAGCAAAATAATTTTGTGATGACATTATTAATATAATTTATAAAATAAACTTAGTTTTCACCCCTTTTTTATATTGAAAATATCAACATGTTTCATGGCCTATGGCCCTTTCGTCAGAATACAATTGTACATATAATATAAAAAAGTGGTGAAAACTAAGTTTATTTTATTAAATATTAATAAATTCATACGCTTTATAATGCCTAAACTATGTTCAAGGTGAGAATTATATTCATATTTTTCTAAAAACGTACTAGGTTATGATGATGTGATTGTGACATGATTGTGAATGCTATTCGATTGTAAAGGCAATCAGTAACTGAGATTTAATTTTTGGATGTTTAGTTGCTATCCTACTTAAATCCATACGTAATTTTTTTAATAAACAGCAAATCAAAACTATCTATTATGCTCTTGCCCAGTCATTTTTGAACTATGCGATTCCAAGTTGGGGAGGTACTTACAAAACCACATTAAAACCAGCTATAACGGCACAAAAAACCTTGCTCCGAGTCATTAATAAGAAACCATTTACATACCAATCAGACAGACTGTTCAGAGAATTTAATGTACTGGACGTTAGACAGCTGTTCGTTAAGTCTATCCTCATCTTCTACATCAAAAACACAAACCACCTAACAGCAACCAGTAACTCGCATTCACATAATACTAGACAAGCATTACGAAACCTTGACGAAATACCAAAAACTAAAACAACACATGGACAGAAAAATTACTCATACATAGGGCCTAAAATATTTAACATATTTAAAACAGACTTCCCGGAAATCAGAATATACTCAATTAATAAAATAAAAGCTTTAGCAAACAACTGGCTTACCTCCAAAGGTAGAACAGCAACTGAAAATTTACTTACTGTAATTGCATAATAATGTCTTCAAATAAAAATATATACCTATATAAATTAATTAATTAATTAAGGAAAATAAAAAATAATCTTAAACAAAACTTGAACCCTTTTTACATTAAACAATTATTCTACACATATTTACACTTGGACTTATGACTCACTCCACTTTCACTAACATTCCACTTGATACTCTGTAGATACATAATTACTACCTTATGAAAATAAATACTACTGACGAACTCGAAAAAATATTATAAATGTGTTCTATAACTCCACTCTGGGACAGGCGTAGCCTAGTAGAGTGGCATAATCCACAAATTAAACAAAACAAAAAAAATGTGTAATTTATCTTATGTTTTATTGTTAAATTAGTATTAAGTATCTTTATTTGTAAACAAGGATTTTTTAAAATAAATAAATAAATAATATATTAGATCCTCAATAAACTTCCTTCAAAACTTCTGCATACGTTTCTTCTTCAACCTCAAAAAATTCGATCACATCACTCTATCGGCCTGCAATCTGAGAAAGCCGTAGCATTCATTTTTTAAGTCTACTTTATAATGTCTTCTTCAATTCTGACTCACCTCAGTAGGTACCTGAAACCTAAATTCAACTTTCTATCTAATCGTGGCCTTCCACTCGGTTCAGCCGACAGACATCCTCGTTCATAATGATGGATTCTTCAGCTCCTCATTCAAAAGGCAGTCAGCTAGGCTGTGGAATCAACTACGCAAGACATCACATCATTACAGAAAGTAACTATCTGCGTAAGCCAGCTAAAGCAACTTTACCTTTCCCAAGACCATGAATTAATTAATACTTTTTTTTTAAACTGTATTATGTCTTATTGTATTTTATTTTAACAAATTTAAGTTACAATGTTCAACCACACTATTTTGCTACATCTATTGTATATTTATATTATTACTTGTCCCTAGGGCGTAAATAAAGAAATAAATAAAACCTATTTTAACCCTGTATCCTTTCATCCATCTCCTACTCGCTATCGTGGAGCTAGTTTTGTCGCCGTAATATTTTATCCCGGAAATATATTTAAAATATTCAAATAAATCATGTGATTGGTTGAAAGAAACTGCCAATTGTATTTAAGTGTCAATTTCTAGAAGAAATTGCCAACAATCAACATTAAAACAATATGTATCTATACAAAAAGTGAAAAAATAAATAATATAAATAATTTATGGAGTTCACCATTTCTGAAGTATGTTTTCTCTATTCTTATGGAAAGGTAATACATATATATGGTATTCTTATTAAGTCCTTCATATCCTCTCCTCTTCTCTAAAATATATAAATTTTAAAGTATTTTCGCTTCTCATAAAATATATTCCTTCTTAAGTATTTCCGCTTATTAAATAATGAATAATTTTCATGCGCCGTGCTCATGATTTTTTGCTTCAAGTTTTTTTTGGTTACTTTAAGTTTAAATAAAATGTAAACTTTGTAGATTTTTTTAAAATCAATCAAGATACTGCATTGAAATAGATCTTCCGTTTTTTGTTTTATTATTTAAATAATCCGCGTGGTTTATCACACAGAGTATTTAAATCATTATAATTTTGAAAAAATGCAATCATAATAACATAAACTATATAATATGATCATTTGCGGATCTATAACATCGAAAAAATAATTATTTATTAACAATCTTTCAAAAAACGTTTAAACAAAATAAACATCGCGGTATCATCGGTCTAAGTTAATTAACACACTGTTTTCTCAAGTTTTGTGTTTGCATATTGCTTTATAAATATAAATTAATCGGACTTTGCGTGGGAAAATTCCATAAATGTAGAAAGTTTTAAAAATTACTCTGTTACTTAGAGACTTCGGCTTGGCCACGTTTATGTGCATATTGCTTATGAATTATCCATCGCACCTTCGCTCGGTGTTTCCGCGGCTCGCTCGGAGCGGGGGCCCATCAGGCCAGCCAGCCCGGCCAGCCCAGCCAGCCCGTCAGCCCAGCCAGCCCAGCCAGGCCGTCCAGAGCCCCGCCGCAGATTAGACACGCTCCTTCGCGCGGGGGAAAAACAAAAGACGGGAAATGGGTGAATTTGAAATTCCATTCCGCGCCCGCGGGCCCCCTACCCGAAGAGGGCCCACGCGACGCCGAACTCTATTGCATCCTGAATATTTTCCATTTTATGCGAACCACAGCGCTGATCGCATCAGGCAGAGTCGGATGCAGAAACAGAGAACTACTGTATGGTGTTGAATAAATACTAAAGCTCTGTAATGAGATAAGCGTCTCCGGGTTTATTAAAATAGGAAGTCTAAGTGGTCGAGTCTCGTGGAGAGGATGACCGAATAGTGATCGCTATCACCAGCTTGGGAATCCAATACTAATATGAAGTGACAATGTTTTCAATAAAATATGGGTCTTAGAAATTCAGATCTAGAGAGAAATGGCTCAAAATAGGGCTCAATCGAGGAATATTATTGAAGAGGCCCAGACTCATAAGGGGTTGAAGAACAAATTGATCTTCAAAATGATTTGCAACTTTGCCTCCAAAGACACCGCATTGAAAAGTTTTTGCAGTTGTTATCACTCGTATGATTTCGATAATTTTATGGCTAATTTAAAATGTTTGCAGGATGCCAATTAACTGTTATACAATATTTTTTAAATTGAGTGTTGCTCCATTTCTTACCTTATAAAAAACCAGGTAGGTATGAAATAAAAGTTGGATTATCTGATGCCTCTTTAACTTGGATTGATAATTTTCTAAAAAAATATTTATTTCGTTTTAAATGAACGAACCAGTTATTTATTATTAATTTCAAAGGTTTGATAATTTCCGTAAAAAAATATTTATTTAGTTTAAAATAACGGATCAGTTATTAATCAATCATTTCTAAGTTTGTAGTAAGCAAATTATGTAGAAAATTTACTAGTATTAAACGATGTAATTTCCATACGTATGGTAACTCACCATAAATAAATTTATTATGTCCATTTGCGATACTCTCTGACGACATAAAACTTTATGTATTATGGATCATACGATGTCATGAGCTGTGGAGAGGAAAATGTAAATCACAAATTCACAAGCGGACAGCATTCCAAATATTGTAATTTACCAAATCTTTATTTTAGAATAAGTTTTTAAAGATATGGTAAAATACAAAAAGCATTAATAATAAAATTACCTACCTATTCAATATTCAATTTGTTTATTTTTTCTATGACATTTACATTACAAACATCTGTTTAATTCGATAATGTTATTAAAAAAGTGAGAAAATATACAAACAACAAAATATCAGACATATATTAATTCATTCGTATCTAAGTTGTAGGAGAATCTTATTAGTCTGGAACAGATTAATTTCCAGAGTAATATTGTTCAGCATAGCAATAACTCTTCCAACAGGCATAACCATTGGCAGGTTGATCCTGTATATTCGAATGTGAAACAATCAATGCTGACGCTGTCTAAGGTAATTAATTATCAGGAACATTAAAACCAATGCTATTTCAGGATTATCGATCATATCGCGCAAGAATCGATAAAAATGCGTAATCAGATACACTTTCCTTCTAGTCTCTAAACTATTGTAGCCAAGCATAACCCTGGAGGAACTCGGTTGGGTAAAGCCAAGGATAATGCCCGTACTCTCTCATGTAGAGATATCGTTAAAGTAAAAATTTTCGAGAGATTCTCTATGTTATTTTTACCCTCCATTAATATAAAATTCTTATATTTTTATGTAATATTATATCGAGTCCTGTAGCGCAACGGATAACACGTATGATTACAGATCAGAAAATTCCGGGTTCGAATCCTGGCGGGATCGATTTTTTTTTACGGTCGACAATACTTTGTTGAAATTTTAATTACATTTTTGGTTTTGAACATTCATCTTTTATATATATTTTTTTAATTGTGTAACAAACCAAATTAAACAAAGAGTAATTTTTTATAATGTTATATATAAGTAATCAAAAAAGTTGTTTCCACGACAGTTAGGCAGATTCTAGAACGCCACAATTATGTAGCAATGCTGTTATTTATATACATAGTTTATTTATTCACTGCGAAAAGAGAAGAGAGTAGGTACCTACCGATCGAACTGTGGTTTACTTTATGACATAATCTATCTATAAATTAAATACGCTAACCAATGTCGCCGTCTCCGGATGATTTCTGTTGCCAATTATAGAAAAAAACAAATAGCGAAATCCTATAAAGTAGCGAGAAGCATGGATTGTTTTAAAATACATGCAGATAATAATTAATGTCTAGAAATATTATATACACGTAAAATAAAAATGGTCACTTAATTGTGCAAACACAATAGCCGCCCGCAGGGCCTAGCAGCGAGCAATCTGCGATAGCCGATTGCCTTCCTGCTAGTAGCTTATTATTTCGCTCTCATTTTCTCTCAAAATATGCGCGGCACCAAATATAATTTTCATGCATTTTCTGCAGCTCGAATATCATTTTAAGTATACATCCTCGTACTTGTGAAAGCTTTCAGCCGAAAGTCTATTTTCGATGTTCATTATGAATGTATTTGCAAATGTCTCGCTGGCTCCCGCCTACGAGCGCCACCTCTGATGGCGCAGGGGCGGAAACGGATCCGATTGTTTGCCCCACGCCCATACCTATCTGCGCGCCGCGCTACAGCACACCGTGCTCCGGCACCCGGGCTGGGCGGGCATAGTGCACTATGCAGTCGTCAGAAGCCGCAATCCTCACAGGACGTAATGCACTCAGCCTGGAGGTGTCAAAACTAGTTGTGTGTGCCACTTTTTTCCTTTTTTGCGCCTCACGTCTATGATATCTTGTTTCACAACGATCTATATCAAACACATTTGCTGGGTTTACTCAAAAAAACTTATTTCTTTCATTTTCAACACCAATTTCTTTTATATATATTTATCTGAAATTTTAGTACCTAAAGATAGAACAAGATGGTTCATTTAATTCAAATTTACGATGAACTCTGTTTACATCACCCAAGTGAAGTGACAACAGTAGGATCCAACAAAAAATACAACGAATTAGTCATTAATGGACTCTCCTTTATTATTTACTATTTCATTCCAACGTTATACAAATTAAAAACCATCCAGTACTGTCTCGAAGAATATTGTCTCGTGTATATATACATATATTGTTTAAATATATTGTTAATTTATTTTATACTGTTGATTTCTCCTAAATACGTTTTATTTATATTAATATTTTTTAATTATTTTCTTTAAAACGTGTTTTATATTAGGTATAGAGGGAACAGGTATGCACAAATTGCAGATATTCTCAACATTAACTAAAGTCGTTACCGAAATCTCCTTAACGAACACTTTACCGTTAATTGATTTGATTTAACTCTGTTAATACATATATGAATAGATGTCTTTGTTCTTACTGATATGCACTTTATAATTGTCTTTTCTTAATTTATTTTTTATGTACTTGTACAGATAGATATTGTGTTATAAATGTCATATGTATGTGTATATTATATGTATACATATAATATTATATGTATAAATGTCATATTTATGTATATATGTATATGAATACATTTTTAAACGATCATGTAAGCAGCTATTATTCACATTTACAATGTACACTAATATCTAGATATATATATATTTAAGTAATAAGTTTTTTACTTATTGTAATAGGTGTAAACCGTAGAAGTGAAATAAATAAATATAAAAACCTTTGTAATTTTTTTGTACTGTAAAAGCCCACTAGGGCCTTGATTAATAAATAAATAAATAGAAATCTGATAGTGTCTGATAGTAGTATAAACTTAAGTAGTTATATAAACAAATGTTAATTTTTAGTTTAATTACAAAATATTTTTGTGTACATATATCACATATCGATCCTATTCTTAACTTTTAACGAACAAAGAATAATAAATAAAATAAATTCAAGGTAGGCTTCAGCGCCGCAATTAATTAAAATTTGTCTGTTATTTCTGGCATTATTTCTCGTACATACATCAACATCATTTTGTACAACGCAGCATCAGCATTTGGGTATGTGTATAACCAGTCGTCTACAGCCACCCCCTTTATATATAATTAAAGAGAAATCCTTATCGCACTAATGCAGAACTACCAATCAATATCAAATCATTGTACGTAGCTACCATGTCTGAAAAGCCGGGCTATGTTCTCTTGCGTACTTCTTTGCTTCTTTCTTTGCCTCTTTGTGTTTCAACTGATGGAACTGATTTTTTCATAACCATTTCTTATACTCAATTTTGAAAGTTACAGAAATACCCTTAATGAAGAGTACATTTTCCACTTTCATAACCTCATAATCCAAACATTCTCAATCCTATAATTCCACATATTCGCATTTCCTATACACTCGAAGGAAAAAAAAATATTTTGTATAATACAGATACACTATAATTATTGTTCTCCCAAATGTGCATGGAGCTTTATAAGCACAGCTTATTTCAAAGCACTGGATATATTTATATCAATTGCTTTGAAATAAGGTGTACTTAACGAATTTCTTTAAAATAAATCGAAGTAAAATATGTAATTCCACTATCAAAATTATTACCATATTTTCAGATTTTAATATATCGTGATTCTGTTATTCAAATATTTAACTCATTTGATACATTTCATCTATAAGCTATCCATTTCAAATGTATCCTGGGCCACGCCGATTAATTGGTATCATCTTTATTTTTGAAAAAATATTTTAACACGAATTTAGCCATCACCATATTATTTTTATACTTTCATAAATTTATAAATTTTATTAAACACGTAAGTTTCACTTAATGATATAAAATGAATTGTTATTAAATTTTTTTAATTGCTTAATTGGTATTTTACATAGCTGGGTATACGTTTTATAAAACGAAAGTAGAAAATGTGAATCGAAAATTCAAATGAAATTGTTGCTTTAACAGTGTAGGTTTTTATATATTTTAAAATGAATATTTTATGAAAATTGGAATAATGAAATTGAATAACTTTTGCCTAAAAATTAAATTCTGCCAAATTAGTGACTTCAAAAAATGATAGGAGAAGAATTAAAATGGTAATCCTTAATATAATCAAGAACTTCCTCGAATCAGGGATTACATGAGGTTTACAACTTCCTTGCCATCTTTTAATTGAATCCACGAGTCCGCTTGCAAAATAAATATCTACATTTTGTTTGTCTTCTCCGAGGACAGTTTTGTTATTCAATTAATTAATGCGACTTAAATCTGAATTGAATTCATCTTATTCCGAGTGGATACACATTATAATAAAGTTTGTCGAAACATAAATGGATTCTTCGCTGAGGCGTCATTTAAAAATATTGTAAAATTATTGTTAACTGCTTAAGTTCCTGTGTAAGTATCGCGGTACGGCTGCTACTAAAACCATGGTTTAAAATTTAGTATTCCTAATGTTCTGGAGTATGGTAACCTTTAACTATTGAGAATATTCATTTTGTATTTGAGATTATTCCATCAATTGTTTGACCGCTAGCATGAGCGACTTTTATGATTCCATTGTCTTAAAATCCAGGTATTTTGAAGCCTTATATTATCCATCTCATCCCGGTACGCCCCACACACCTCCTCCCACAAGCAACCATCCCGCTGGTGACGTAGATCCTTCCTTAACGCTATATCATTATTATAACGTTGTATTAAATAGTACACATGCAAAATCCACATAAAAATAATTATCACAATTCGTCCGTCACATTTTTAAAAATGATTGCGAACGTCAGCCATATGTACTAATGTTTCGATTAAAATAATTATATAATTTTCCAATGTATTTTCGCTTGACTGGGTATGAAAAAAGAAGAATGCCACTACAAACAATTGATTTGAAGTGCTTAGAACCGATTAGCGGACACTTTAGCACAATAAGGAATCTAGCGATGGCTCTACTCACAATTTTACCAAAAATTTGAGTATTAAAAAAATTGATATTTCTGGCAAATTCACCACTTTTAATTATTGCTTCTCTTGCATTTATCACTTATTTATATAAAAATGTATCAAATCAAAATTTATACATTAGGTTCCATATATTTGAAATATATAGGTATGTCATTCTAAAACAAAATTATTCAATCAATTCATAAATTACTAACCATCGATGTTTCAGAAAGGAAGGAAAATAAAAATTGAAGATATAATACGCCGATCCTTGATTTAATAACAAAAATCAAGAATATTGGCTAAGTTTTAATACTTTTTTTAGCTTCAAATAATATAACAACCATATATATATATATAATATATGTGAAAAAATATTAAAAATCGTCTAACCAGTTTTATAAAAAAACTTCACAAAATAAATAAAAATATATTTGGTTTTACGATAGCAGTTAGTAAACAGGATGCAATAGCAATGATTACCACAATAATAAATAGCGCACTGGATAAAAATGATAAGTGTGTTGGCGTATTCATAGATCTAAGGAAGTCTTTTGAAAGCATATCTCATTTAAGACTAATAAAAAACTGAAATATAAATAAATAAATATTGGTATGGATATGTCTTATCAAGTATTTATCAAATCGTACTCAAAGCGTAAAAATCTTTAATAAAATAAGTCTTTAGAAACTATTAAATACGGAATACCCCAGGGTACGGTATCACGTCCATTACTCTTCATATTTTACGTAAATGAAATCTTTAATATAAAATTAAACAGCGAAATAATCTCTTACGCTGATGATATAGTATTAATGTTTAATTCAAAATCATGGTTCGATGTTAAAAATAAAATATGTTAAGACGTAAATAAATTAAAGAACTGGTTCGACTCTTATAACCACTATGACCTTCTATCAATTTTAATATTACAATTCATAATCATTAATATTACATGCAGATGACATTAATCATAAATCTTTAATCACGCAAAATTGCATATCGATAAAAAAAGCGCACGAAAAAAATATTTTGGCATTTTAATAGATAATACGAAATGGAAGTCACATATAAAATATAAACTCTATGGTCAAATAGTAAGAAAAATTATATTTATTTTTATTAGACTTAGAAACACTATCACCAATGACAATTAAAACTGTATATTATTCTTTATTTCAATCAATAATTTAATATTTTAAAAATAAAACAGAAACTACCCTATAAATCGATTATTCCAAGAATTTTCTGTGCCTATTGTTATGGAAAATTAAAAAAAATTGCATTTATAGCGCGATGGTGTGGGTGGCGTTCTATCCGCTCGACTTATTGGGTGTACTTCCTCAGGGGCGTGGTTACAAATGACGAGTAATCCTCGCTGAAAAGCTGGGCAAGCGCCTAGAGCAGCGCCTTGCGGTATCGCGACCAACCCCGGATTCTGCTGCTGGGTCCCCAGTCCAGGCCCTCCGTGGGTTGCTGACGATGGCGTCCTCTCGACGCTACCGGAGTAACTACAGATTCCTTTACCGGGTCCCCAGACCAAGTCCTTTGTTAGTTATGTTTTGTAAGCCAGTTAGCGAAGGCCATGTTCCATTGATACTTTACCAGCGAAAGTGGCACCATCTCTTAGTATAACTGGGCTGAATCCTTGGGGTACTTAATATTATACAATGACAGCCACCTTTCGTGTGTGGGTTTGTTAACTATGGCTGGCGCCATCTCTGAGCAGACTTTGTAACTAGTACCTTATCTGTCAAACATAGGTAGATAACTATGGGATTTTTGGAGAATAAATTATATTAGCGTTACACATAAAAATCTTTAAAGAAAATATATAATGGATTCTGTAACTTCCAGGTCTACAAGATCATTTCTAAATTTAAAATCTCCCAAATATAAAACAAGCGTAGCCCAGAACCATTATTTCTTTGTGGGAATTAAAATTTCATTTCATTGCTCATAAAATTAAGAAAAATTTAAGACCCTACGTTATTTAAAAATGAACTTAAAATAATAATAATAACCCTTTGAAATTCCCGTAATATCCTAAATAATTATTTATTTTGTTTCTCAATACTTTATTATTAAAATTGTAATATCTATGAAATGAACTGATGTGATTACCCCTCCTTTTTATGGCAAGTAAAATGTTTTTATTGTATGAATATATTTTTGTATTCATGAAATTATGTACTATGATATGACTGTAATAAATAAAAATAAAAAATGTAAAAAGGGTTAAAAAATCCCCGACCTTGCAATGGGATCCTTAACTTCGGTCAGAGAAGTCGTAAAAACACGGCACAATACCCCAGAAAATACAAGTTATAAAAAAGTTAGGTTTTATTTGATTGAAAGAATAACATGGATATAAATAGTTTATTTATATCTATGTTTCCGTCATGCATACGTCCATAATAAGAAATAATTGTTTACTGGAAACATATTGGCAAGCGATCATGATCGCATTTACGTTAATTTATATCATGATACAAAAAAAACAGATAGAATGAGAGTTTCAGGACGAAGAAAAAATCAAAAACTCTTGATTTATGAATGATATGCCAAAATTTAATGAAATGCCAAAGGAAACACTTTTTCTAAAAATAAATTCTACTTTTATGTTACCAGTAAGAATTTTAAAATAATACCGTAACGTTGTAATTAAATATGTATTTGAAAGTTATCATTGAGTTTGTTCAATATTTTACGGTTTATATTAATGTTTGTACTTTTTATAAACAATTAATAAGTAAATACCAATTATTGATAAAGATATTTTGGTCCATGTCGTTTGGTCCCCTTTATCAAAGGAAATGGGGAAGCTGGTCCCATTGAGTTCACATCTGTCACGGCTGGGCGGCCGGACTGGGTGGGCGGCTGAGCCTCGACGTCAGTTGCACGCGGGAGCGGGCCGCCGCCGCCGATGACGCGTTAACGTGCGGGGATCTGCCACTAATTTTACCCCTTCATTTAGTCAAATCATCACGGATTAGTGAATTTTTGTAAAATACCTCCATTACAAAATAATGAATTCTGCAACTATAAGTATTGCAATAATAATAAATAATGTTTCCAACTTGGATATTTGCTATTTTAAAGAATCGCCATATGTTTTCTTGAATTCGTAATATGTATTTGTTTTTTGTATTTATTTTAAATTATTATTCAATTTTTCATTATAATATTTCCAGACATACTCATAAGTACAATAAAACCTTTTAAGGCGAACCCTTTTTTTAAAATTTAATTTGATACAAAATTTTGGGATAAAAATTATATAAATCGATTACTTTTTTAAATTAAGACGCGAATACGAAATACGTTTAACATCAATATTCTTACTTTTTTTAACTAAGCTAAATGCCCGTTCTAAGAAAATAAGACTTTTGTTGATCTGTTGTCTTTTGCTCCTGGAATGGAGCTCGAACCTCCGATCACTGAATCTCTAGCCTTATCCACAACCACCTCAATAATATAAAAATAATATATTATATATGAATTTAATATATATAATTCATATCCCATTGTCAATATATGGACTATGGTAGGTATATACTCGCATTGTCTTACACGCGTGCGATCAGCATTTGATTCGATGGTGATATTTTTATTAAAACTTATTTTTTTGGACCTATGTTCCATCAGTAAATTGTCAGTACTCTGTAAAATATATTTGCATAATTTTTAATAAATCGAATGTACCTACGATTCTCCATTTAACTAGTGGCGTCTGCTTGCTTGTTTTCTTGACGAAAAAACTTTTTATCGATTTTTAACCCTTTTCCCGTGATCCAATCGAGCTGAAACTTTGCAAGCAGACTCGTGGCGACGATCAAAAATATCTATCAATAATAATTATAGTATAATTTTGGATTTTTAGAAATTATAATGGTGTTTTCTAATTGGAATCATTACAAAAGTTTGATTACTACCAACGGCGCCGGCGGCCCGACAACATCACGGAATATTTAAAATTTGAATTACTCCGTCGGTAGGTATAATAGGTACTTCACTAAGAATTTCGAAATTTTATGACAATTGGTTCATAGATGACACCACACTTCGGTTTTTTGGGAAGAAATCAAATAATAAATAGATATTTTTAGAAGTTTTTGGCATAGATATTTGTCTAGACATGTTTCATTTTCAGTCAATCAATTATTACACGATGGTAAACTTAATTTACAAAGAAAGGGAGTGTAATAAAAATTTGGTTTGTACGGGTTAGTTTTTTAGAATCTGTTTAAACCTTGTCTCGTACGTAAAGCAATATTCATATACAAAAGTTATCCCTTTCAGCAAATAAATGCCGCTTTATAAAATGGCACATTTGTTCCCGCGCGAGCATTGTTGTTGTTGACATTCGTCAAAATGGTGAAATATGTTTATCTTGTATTTAACGCTTCATTTCCTCCGTAGGCTCGCAAAGCCGGGAATTTTTTCTTCCCGCCAAATACAGTACCTTACAATTCCCGGCACCCGAAACGCGAACGAGCCCCGCCGTAAAATGCCGATCGCACACTTTTCACATTATACGATCGGTTTGAGGCACAAAAAGAGGGAATAATCCATTCATCCGTGGCGTGATCGAATGACAGTCGAATCAAATGAGTGGCCTCCGCGGGATATCTGGGGGCGAGCGGGCCGGGGGGTACTGTCTTGTCACGTCACGGCTCGTGCTATTTTACTGCTTTTTTAAAATATTATATTTTACGGCCTTATTTCGGTGGAATGGATTCGGAAAGCCGGTGGAATTGTAAATCAGCGAAGGTAATAACGTTTTGCTGTGTTACGCTCGATTAATTTTATCCAAAACATGTATCGCTGTTTTTTCTAACTGAAATTAAAAACGTCGATGAATGTTCTCTGTCTGCATTTTTATTTAATATCACTATTTTAATCAATTTGTAAGTATTTTTTCCCTCGTTTTGCTCTCGGTAGAGGCAGAAAATCGTGATAGCTGATGATGACCCCACAGCCAAAACTGTCTTATTTCGCGCTACTTTCTTCTAGAACGCGAACCTGTTTTCTCCACCGGCATAATTGGAACCTGGTCACTCGTCACTTTAGAGTGGCAAGGCTCCAATTGTGTCTCGAACTTTGTATTTCCATTTTATCGAATATCGACTTCTCGCACTCGGTCCTTGTATATTCGCAGTGATCACCGGTTTCCCTTCTAGCGACATGACAAAAGTATGAAATATTTTTTACGTATTGCGGAAAGCCGTTTTTGTTACGGAGTTCGTAATAAATGAGACATATCCTACGGTCTCGCAGCGAAACTATCCAGCGACATTTATATCGATCTGTCAGACTCCTGGTGGCTTCTTGAAGCGAACTGTTGGTTCCAGATTTCACTAACCCGAATTAATGAATTCCTTCGACTCTGTCTTGCATCGCAAGCTTTTCCATTTTCGCTATACGTCTTGCGAAACGTCCGAATATTTTAGTATACGCATCTGGATTGCATCATGTTGCTTAGTAATTTATCCTCGTAAAATGGAGCTGTTACGTGAGCTATATTCCTGAGCTCTTCTCGTTTCAGCATGTTTGTCTCGGACCCACGCAGAAATCAATCTTTTAGGTTCGACTAAAAATCCATCACACGCAAAGATCCGCCAGTACTGCCGAAAATTGCCGACACTTGGCTGGCCACAAACGCCCGAACGGACTCCCGAATGTCACACGCACACTGCCGCACCGGCTGCGAACGCCCCGCGCTCCGTTCAGAGACACTTGGCTGCAATTTTTTCAGCCTTGACGAGTAGTTGTAACATTTCCGAGGACCGGGCGCACTCTGCCGCGCGGGAGTATTTCTCTTTTGTTCGGAAAGCGAGTGGCCGCAATCGCCGCCCCACCTTCCTCCGCTAATGTATCGATAAGTATTTGAGCGCTTTAAAGTTCCGTGTGCTCCTCGCCAAGTATTCGACTCTCGACGTTGTTTTATTTGAACGACCCTCTCGCCCTCCCGCCTCTACCTGTATAGAAATAAGTTGGGCTGCTTCGCTGAATTTCTCCGTTTCGATCGTGAGAGACGCTCGAAGTAAACGTCGATTAGGTGAAAATCGGTTTGTTTTTATTTAATGCAATTTAGAGACGTATTTTCGTCACTGCGATGTCTTCGGTCCGCGCGATTTCATTCGATCGATCGTTTCAATCGAGGAGAAAATAATTTGTCTAATTTTAAAATGGAATTATACAGATCTAAAATTTGAAATAATTTATTTCACGACAGATATACGGCGTCCCAAAAGATAGCTTCCTAACGGAGTCTGCGATTAAGAGACATCACGAGCAACCCATAGGGTATAAATAAAATATGTTAACATATATAATTAGCCTGATATCTGGTAGCTTATGTGACAGTAACATTGTTACAGAATACGTGCTACAACTCTCATCACGTTTGTACACAGCTTGTGTGTATGTGTGTACATAGCGCCATTCAAAAATTAGTAAAGAACAAAAATCTTAACAGTTTAATCACTATTAAGAAAAGTACACGAGAAATTTATCAAAATAACAATAATTAATTAAAATAAACAAATTTAAAAAGCCAATTACGTAAGTAAAAACAATACAATATAGAAAGCCAAAAAGTCGTCAGTGTATGCCTGATTAGGTATTTCGAACTTTTCAGGAGAGCAAAAAATAGTTTTGTCAATCTAATTTTGTCAATATTTCTTTTATTTTTACATGATTTATATTTTTTATCCAAAACACATATGGAAGTCATTTAGTAATAGAATTAGTATTGACATCAGAATGACAGAACATTCTTTCGCTCCCCTGAAATGTTTGAAATAATCTCTATTGCCCTTTTGGCTTTCTACCCTTGATATTTAATATCAAGACTGTGTTTAAAATTTTGAAATATTTGGCTAGTCTCAATATTTACATCCAAGAGTTTTCATTTTTCTATTGTATATTTTATTGATATGTGATGCAAATAGAAATTTGATATCAAAGAGAACCCTCAGATTGTTAAATTGTGAAATTCCAGTAAGATTTTTATACTTTATAGAGTATTTGTACACAATATGAGACTTCCAGGAGGTTATTTTTTTGACATTTACTTAATTTAAATTAAGTCTTTCGTTGTGTACCATTTATGTAAATTTTTGAGGTTTACTGACAGTTTATGATAGTAATTTAAATAACTTATTTATTAAAATAATTTTGATTCAACTGCAAATAATTGAATCTCGACATCTGTAAACACATCCGTAATATAATTTATAAATAACTAAAATAGTTAAGGACCCGTATGTGATCCCTGTAGGACAACACTTGTAAGTAGCCTTGAATATATAAGGTATGATTGGATTTTCATACAAAGCATTTTGTCAGATAACCTATGCGAGTAATTTGCCTCCGATTCCCGGTTTTCTGATTTATATAAAAGAATAGTGCAAGAGATTGTTTCAAAAGTCTTACTAAATCAGTATATAATTTATCTACCTGAATTTCTTTGCTAATGAACCAGCTATGTAGTTTTTGAATGTTGCAAGATTTGTTAGAGTCGATCTTCCTACGTTACTATACTTTCAAACAATTTTGGAATTGTGGAGAATGCAAATTGGTCTCTAGTTAGATATGTCACTATTTAAATATCTATACCTATAAAACTCAATCTCTATACAAATCCACACCGTTTGTCCGATTCGATTCAAATTTTGCATACTTATGCTTTAAGACCCGGCGGGTAACATAGGCAACATTTTCCCCCTATTTTCTTACGTCTTTCCCTCTCCCTGACATATTTTCGATGCAAATCTGCAACGTTTGACCGATCGGATTGAAAATTTGGAAACCTATTCTTAAGGACTCGGCGGGGAACATAGGCAACATTTCCCCCCTATTTTTTTACCCCTTCCCCTCGCCCTGACATGCAAAAATCGATGCAAATCTATACCCTCATAAATTTATTTTAAACTTAATCCTTAACCCGTGCAACGCCGGGTAAGAACAGCTAGTTTTTAAATAAAATAACTAATCTTCCATAAATTAGAGAAACATCCTTCAGTCAGAGAATGCGCAAAATCTATTACTACATACATATTAGAAGCTATAACACAAAAATAGTTTCGCACACAATAGAAACTAATAAAAATATTAAAGTCTTAAAACGGATAAAATCATGGATACCATAACATAACTAAAATAAAACATGAAAATGGAATTATTGTAAAAGACAAGGAATCTATATCCAAAACTATTGAAAAATTTTACTCAGAGCTCTACACATCATGAATTAACCAAAATGAGATAAAAGAAAGATGCATATTGAATGTAGGATCCAAAGAATTACCAGAAGTAGAAATTGAAGACAGAAAATGCCTTAAAGCAAATGAAAAATAATATGACTCCGGGTACAGATCAAATAACAAGCGATATTCTAAAACTAGGGGGAAGAAAATTGATAGAAGCCATAAAAATACTATCAATCGAATGTCTAGAAGAAGGAAAAATACTATGTGATTAGCAAAACGTGGAAGTTTAAATAGTATTTTAAAAAGGAGACAGCGATAATCTAGAAAATTATCGACCCATAAGTTTGCTTTCGCATTTATATGAATTGCTAACAAAGATCATGACGAATCGCCTAACGCTAAAATTTGATCACTATAAACCCGTAGAGCAATCCGGCTTCCGCAAAAGTTTTGGAACCAGAGACAACATTCAAACTCTGAGACTGCTCATAGAAAAAACAACAGAGTATAATATACCTATACATTTAACTTTTATTGACTATCAAAAAGTATTTGACTAATTTGAAAGGTGGGCAAACATCGAAGCATTCCAAAAACGCTAGAATAGACTCTAGATATGCACGATTAGTAAACTTTATATATGAAAATGCAACTAGGAGTGTTATAATATTGACAACGACACTAGAACTGAAAACATAAAAATAGAAAAAGGTGTCCGACAAGGTGATACAATCTCGCCTAAACACCTCGCGTTAGCCTTAGATGTATTTAGGACCCTGAATTGGGATAACAAAGGTGTGAAGATAGATGTCACATATATAAGTCACCTAAGATTTGCTGACAACATAGTAGTTGTAAGTAAAAGTATCAAAGAACTAAGTATAATGATAAAAGAACTACACGAGGCTTCGAGCAAAGTTAAGATGAATGTAAAGGAAACAAAAATGTTGAGTCCAGAGAACAAAATCATCACTATCAAAAATAATAATATTGAAATAGTACATGAATATTATACCTAGGACACAAGATAAAAATGGACAAAGAAAACCAAACAGCAGAATTGCCAATTGTTCAAAATCTCAAATCTCAGAAAGTTCTTCACGGATTGACTTTGACATAATGCTGCATGCAGATGTCACATCTGTGACAAATAAAAAGATTCTTTTTTGAAAAGTAGCAAAATTGAATACCCACAAGCGTTGTAAAATTAAACATATTAGAAACTTGTGCTTTCTCTTTTCTTTCTTTTCCATTTAATAAGACTGGGCCACAGCAACACGTGCCGGGTGCAACTAGTATAATATATAAATGTATATTAACATACGCTTGTATGCATATGAACACGATATTCATTCTAAAATATATATATATATATATATATATATATACCTATTTACAAACATATTTCCTATTTTGTTTTCTTTTTTGACATTTTAAATCTTCAATTGCATTCAAATCCTCAAATACATTTAGCAGCATAACGTTTTAAGTTTTATTTCTTCCTAAAAACAGTAACATTTTATTTCTTCCTGTTCGTATTCTGGTGTATTTGCAATAATTTTTCTTCTAAATTCTACGGATGCATTTCCAGTGAGAATATTAAAAATAAATACCTTAATATTATTTTAAGTAAACCGTTTTAAATAATCGCTTCATTAAGGATTTACTTTTCCCAAAGCGAAAATTAGGTCTATGTTTTTTATAGAACTTCTCTTAAATCCGCGGTATTATGATAAAGAATTAAGCCGGCGATAATTGTTATACAACTTCACCTCAAACTCGGAGATAGCCGGCGGGCTTACCGAATTAATTATTACCTTAACAAGTGAGTTCAGTTAATATTTACACGTGTAAAACACTCGTGGATAAGAGGCGAGGGCGGGGAAGGTGCGGGGAGCTTCACACCATCCTCGGATAAGCCAGATGAACCGATGTACCCGGCATATCTGTATGTAAATGGCGCCCGATTCAATATCGCATGACAATTCCCCCGGCCCACAAACCGAAGGGTAGGAGCCGCTATATATGGCGGAGAGGGGACACCAGGGTTAAGCATAACACTATTAAAAACTTTTATTGTTTTATGTTATTTACAATTTATTCATGTACCTAATTTAAAACTCGTTACGCTTTAGTCTGGTTGACCTGTCGTCTCTTTTCTGGGTGAGCATCTGTGACCGTTATAAAAAATATATATTTAAGGACTTTATTTAAATGTTTTTTCGTTAATCTTATTGTTAAGATTATTGTAATGCTGTCCATTGCCTATCTCTTACCTGTCTACGGTCCCCCAATAATAAGTCGTAGATGCCATGAATGGGCTGTTGTTTTCCGCCCAAAATACCATTCATTTCGAGAAAAGATGAAAGTCAGGTCCCATCTATATAGAATACATTCTTACAGCTCCCACCCAAATTTCTACAGATCTTTGCTCAAATTCCAAGTCTAAAAAACGGATTGCGCGATAAATAACAGACATGAGAAATGAAACACTACTACATTCTAAACCAGTCACGTTCTCAGGTTGGGATAAGTTCCTAACAATTTTAATAACGTTAATGTTAATATTCGAAAATGATGACCTACGTTCAATTCAGCGGCGTGCATTCGGTACTTTTAAACAAGCTGTACTTAACGAGAATTTTTGAAAGATATATCGAAATAAAGTATATGTCTCGTAATATTCGTGTTACAATTATTATTATAGTATTCAGATTGAAATAAATCAGTATATTTTGTCAGATATACATTAAATGTCGCTTTTTACGTAAAATTGTTGCTTTAATATACTGGGAGCATGTGAGTATTAGTCAAAGAATTGTTTTATAACTACTAATTTTGCGATACATTTTCTATCATTCATACGTAAATTTAAATTCCCGTCCTATCTTCTTTTCATCTCTCTTTTTCGTTGCCGTTCAAGTTATCAGAAGTAAGGTATCTTCTCTTTTGTAATTTTTATCAACACTACTTTATTTACAAAATGTCACTACTCCATTGCAATTTAGAATTGGTTAAATTTTTGATTGAATTTGTTTTATTATATAGCTTGTTATTGGTTGGCTGCACGCTTTCCGAATAAAATAAAGAGGGTGTTCTAAATGCCCCAGACTCCCCGCCCGCGTGAATAGATAAGATTAATGGGGCCCCGATCGGCGGGCGGGCGCGGATTGACGCGCGCGCCGTGTCGGAGTATCTCATCCGGCGTACCGCGGGTAACATGCATCACAATGTGCTCATTTGGGAATCCGCTAATGTGGAGCGGCGCTCGGGCCTCACTTCCGACGATGATGATGATCGCGTAATGCGCCCGATATGCTATCGGGCCATTTTAATAGGTGATAACACTGATAACGAACACGGGAACCCTCATTTTACTGTTTCGCCTTAAAAAACCGTATTTATCAATTATTATTTACTTGGGCACAACGCATAATACATACACAAATTACGAGTAAAATGCAATATATACTTTACAATTTAGTTTTTCGAATGTTTCAATATTCCGTATTCCAGTGCCGTCAGTATATCGGTGCACGACTTGTCCGCAATCAATGAAAAAAAAGCTTTTTTTCTGACAGAATAAAATGATACAAATAAATCTAAATAATAGGATAACAATTGTGATTCTTTTAATTTATTTAATATTATTTCCGAGTACCTACCTAATGCCTGCATGTCACTCGAATATACCATACATTGTGCACTTAGGTGTCTTTCGTAAGCGTATGAATTTCCCTACTCTACTATATATTATAGAAATTGAAGACCGAGAAATAGATAAAACTTAAAAATTGGCCTTGTAACACCATTGATCATCAACAACTCAAATAATAAATTTAATGGTTAATGTAATTCTGAGTCTAGTTTGCGGTCTACAACCATCGGTTTATCATATTTCTCGAAGATCGGGTACTATGCCGAAATACGCAAATAATGCCAATCACCAGTGCATTGGCTGCAATGAGAGCTTAACCCTTGAGCGCACGCATATAGATCAGGTCTACCGCCGCTACTAGATATATGGAGATGCAATATTATCTCATAAACGGTAGAGAGATCGTAGGCGAGGGTCAGCTCCTGGATGCTGGTTACTTGGCTGAGAGATCATCCAATCAATCGCTGAGGCAAACTACTCCGAACCGTGTAATGTGCATTCTAGGGGTGAGTGGTGTAATAGAATATTCAATAGAGTAATATAACTACAACCATTCTATCCGTACGTAGGTACTGCATGCACAAAGCATGAAATAAATAGCATCGTTTGTATATTATTTATATCGCTGCCTTATTTAAATATCTATTTTTGACACAGCGGTAAGTAGTTTTAAATGCGAAAATTGTTTGTCTGAAGCGGCGAAAATCTATATACATAATGTCATATTTACACAGAATTTACGTCATCTATTTCTAGATCCATCGTACACCGACACGAAGTTTTAAAATATGTAATTCTTAGTGTCAAAAAATAAGACGGCATGTTGATGGTTTAATATTGTCAAGAGATGTTAGAATCGGAAATAGTGGCATGTAATCGATGATTTTGCAGCAATCTAAACCATTTAGACTAAACTTAGAAGTTTCTACGAGGTTCTGGAATATTGGAAGCACCTAGATGGATATGAGTCAGGTATAAATACAAGAAGCACCGCGATGCGCAGCCCAGTCTTTGATTGATGTTTAAGTCACAGGATATTAGCAACGGAGTGAGCAATGTAACCATATATGTGAGAATATATTATAGCGATAGTAATTAAAGGAAAGCGAGAAGTTTTTCTACGTACAAATATCGAATGAAATTTTCTAGGAAGAAAAACAGTGTAATATTAAATGTGGGAAATATTCTAGAAATATTAAGTAACTACAAATTAAAGAACATTGTTTCGATTTTATATGTGTCCAGTGATTTTTTACATAATAAATAAATAAAATATATAATAATAATATAATAAGGACACAAATTCATTTGTTATATTTGGCTGAGTTTTAGAATTTTAGTTTCTATTTTGAAATTGTTAGTAGTCAACTGTTTGGTCTGTTGTATAGTTTTAATCCATTACAAATTAGTCGTGATTGCCCTGTTTTTGTTTTGGCTTAAGTTATATGGTATTTTTGAGCTGTTTTAGTGTAGTGTTGTTGATTTTCGTGTATTTTGTGCGATTTAATTTCTTCGTCTTGTATTTTGCCAATTCCTAGCTTGTGAATGAGTTTTAGTGTATCGATTTTTGTAATGTTATCAAAACTTAATGTGTTTTCGACTACTTCCAGGATCGCTCCGTTTGTATTCTGTATTCTTTTTTCGAAAAAAATTCTGATGTGTAGTATTGAATTTTCCATGATGCAATCATTTTGTGCTTTCAAGTATCTGGTGATTGTTTCATCATCGTGTTTTTCTGTTAGTCCAAATATTTTTATTTGGGGGTAGGTATCGTTGATATAGGGATGCTTATTTTATAATTAGCCCTTAGTTTTTTTTGTGGTAACTTAACCTACCATCCCTCCCTTTCGTATATTTCTTCTATTGCTTATATGATTTTTAGTTCGATCTATATTTTTCATAATTTATTCGTATGTTTTGCGGATTTTTGGATATTTTTAGGAATTATGACAATTGTTGGGTTATTATAAAAATTTTCTTTGGTAAGGTTTGCTGTTACCACATAAATAATTTGTGGTGATTTGTGCTGACTAAGTGCTTTTATTTGGCCCTTTGCGTCAGCTAGTTGTATGGCCAGGTCTCTTATTAAGGCCATTATTGTGTGTGTGTGTGTGTGTGTGTGTGTGTGTGTGTGTGTGTGTCTGTGCGTGAGATAATTAAATTTTGCTGATCTTTACTAAATTTTTTGGTAAAGATCAGTCTTTAAAAAAATTAGTAAAGATCGGGTATTGTATCACTTTAGATTGCAGATCTCAGCTTTGACTTTCTCGTAAGGGTTTGACATTTGTGAGAAATTTTTATTTTCATCTGATATTTTTTTCCATTTTAGGCACACCTATTTGGTTGGTGTATATGGCACGATGTCGAAAATCAACGAATTTCCACCAGATAAACAATCTGTCTCGTAGAGCTTAAAGAGCTTCACTAAACTTTCACTTTATATACAACAACAACACTTTATAAACTGTCCAAAAGGATTTTTATAGACCGAGCGACTTTTTTTCAGTTTTTTTTTTCAAGAAATAAAATTCTCTGGTCAATTAGTATAGTATCTAGTATAGTAATACATCTGTTAATTAATCGTAAAAATTTATTCTGACTAAATTTTCGGGTGGTAAGGCGTTTGTCACCGGCCAATGTGGCGCGGCTTCATGTCCGAGGCAAGAATGGAGAATACTTTTGCCTTCTTTGTGGAATCCTCGTGCCGTCCTTTTTGGGGACGTAATAGATTGGCGGTCCTTTGTCAGGCGGACGTGGAAAGTTGATCAGAATGGGGCCCAGCCGAATCCAGTTAGGGTGTGACGTGTCCCTCATTATCCCCCCAGATATGTTTCGGATGCTGCTTTCCGGGGCGAGGTCTCCATTGTACAATTTGGGGTTGTTATAAACAGAAACGCCGTTGTTTACTGTATCGCCAAACTACCAAAAAATCACTTTATTTAAGCTCGTGGAAGCTATTGTAATTATTAATTTAAGCAAAGTATGCAAATTTTAGCATAATAACATTATTATTTAAATTGGTAAGAAGGTAAGTGTGATCCGATTTTCAGTGTTAATTTCAGTAATAATTTAATCAATTATACATAAATTATTATATGAATTATTTTAGTGTTATTTTGAACAGTTTTATACTAGTATTTATATATTATATTCAAGAACACATTCTTATTGTGAAGTTGCAATTTTTTCAGAACAAAGTTCTGTGAAAAAATGTCCTTCGGTTTTCACGGCCGTTCAGAATCTTCTGTGTATAGTTTTCTGAGATATTCTGCCCTGTATGTGTGACCTCTCTGGCCAACTTTTCGGATCCCATTGCAGGGTCCATCATCGTGGTTAAAAAGTTAAAAACCTCGTGTTATCCAGCGCTACAGGATAAATCAAATCGACGATCCGCACAGTCCGACATCCGTTAGTAGATACATAACACACTACATCAAGACACACACACCCTGCTTTCGACGCGGTTGCAATCCAGTACTTAACATAACAAAAACTTGGAGACACCCTGACTTTGGTACGGTATTGCAAGGCAATGCTTAACAAACACTTCAACACATACTCATCGTGATGGACCCTGCAATGGGATCTGGAACATTGGCCAGAGAGGTCACATATGCACTGAAGAATATCCCAGAAAACTATAGACAGAAAGTTTTGTGAAATTTAGAATCAAATTAATTTATCAATTAGAACCACGAAAAAATATTTGACTGCTACCGGGATTCGAACCACGGATCTCCTCCTTAGATAACGCACCTAGCCCCGCATAGGAAGAGATTAATTCATTTGGTTTTAGTATTTATATTTTTATGTAAAACCTACCATTAAGTCATAGTTCATGTCTCGGCTGGAAGGAATTGTATGCTAAGAACGTAGGGGGTACCAGATAATTATTATTTTTCTCTAAAGACTCAAATACCTTTTTCAACGCAAATACTCTTCTGGCTTCCTTAATTTGAAAGAAATCATTTTGAAAGTTGTTAAAACGATCTACGAAAGAATTAAATATTATAATTTTTTTTAAAACTGCCTATTTTTATAATCCTCTAAGCCTGACTTTAGAATCTGCTATGCCCAGTCCAAATCTCACTCCCTCGCGATTTAAATTTCCCGTCCGATTAGTTTCCTACTAAAATACGAAATATACTGCAATCAATTTTCCTTCCACCATTCACGTTATGTCCAGTTCAACTGTCCTGCCCAACATTCCAAGAAGTAATTTTTTTTTACGACGTACCACCTCGTTACTCGGTTCATGTCGATATGTCCTTGCAAAGACATACACATACATAAACCCTTAAAATGTTATTTATTATGCTACAGAACGTATTCAAATCCATTTTAGAATTATTATATTTAAATATGTACCGATCAATGAATAAATAAGCTTTTATAACATATTTTTAAAATTTGTTGGAATGTCATATTTGTCCTGTATTTTTTACGGAGTTTTTCTTCATTCAATCTAAGTTTCTATCACCGAAAGTAAAATAATTACACAGATTTATTTCTAACCTTAACGCTGAAGGCGTATCGATAGAGGGGCTATCTTATCACCGCCTTCCCTGGAGCGGAAGTCTTGAGGGTAGGAGGTGGGGGGTGGGAAGCGATAAACGCTTTCAGCCCTTGGTCTTAAGGTCGGCTGGAAGGTTTAGCTTTCCGTTATCTCCAATCAAGTTTTAACTTCGCCCACAACATCTCTTGCGTATTTGCATTATAGTCCACATACTTTACTTTTACAATGTTTATATTTTATATTTTTCTGCTATATTTTTAACATTCTACGTGTAAACCAAATTAGACAAATTAAGAATAAATAAGAAATAAGTATCAAGAATCAACATGAAATCAAGAAGAAATAATTATATTAGTATTCAAAAAACACTTCTCTACCATTGGGATAATTGCAGTTCCACGGAAGGGAAACATTCTGGGTTCGCAACCCGGGGGTTAATATCATGGAAAGAGTAGCTGGCCGACGCGCATGCATATTTAACTCTGAGATTAAAAATATAATCGGCAAAAAAGTCGCCAGATTGGTAAATATAAATCCATCTAGATAAATATCGAGTACTAGTGTTAATAATAACTGATAGCATCTCGTACGTTTTTTTGCAGGAATAGAAAATGGTTACCCCATAGTTGTAGGCTAATTATCCATCAATTTGCCAATAAGCAATTTAATTAAGGATTACAATCCTTTCCATATGCCACACAATTAAGGAAACACGAATCATGACTCCAATTTATACGAGTAATATTACGATGCGCAGCAGGGAATTGGTGTCGAACAAGTAATGGAAGGATGACGTGGAGAGGCGACGCCAAGGTCTCCACTGGAAAAGATGCATACACAAGACCAATACTTATTTCAAGCTAGATCGAGGTCTTAAATTACCAAATCCAAGAGAGGATACTGCGGACAAAATGAATGTGTCATTTCTATCGTCGGACATACCATGTGGCATCCATCTGAACTCGTATTATCGCGCTCATCATTGTAAATCATTTTATTATAAATAAGTTGTTCTGAATGTCTTCTGTGTATCTGGGATAGTCTGCCGTGTATACGTGACCTCTCTGGCCGACGTTTCGGATCCCATTGCAGGGTCCATCATTAGGGCTGATGTGATGGGTGTGTGTTGAAATGTAGGTTAAGTATTGCCTTGCAATACCGTACCGAAGTCAGGGTGTGTCCAAGTTTGTGTAAGGTTAAGTACTGGATTGCAGTACCGTGTCGAAAGCAGGGTGTGTGTGTCTTAATGTAGTGTATTGTGTATCTACTAACGGATGTCGGACTATGCAGATCGTCGATATGATTTATCCTGCAGAGCCGGATACCAATGTTTTGAACTTAAGACCGTCATCCCTATGAATGTTTACCGGGTGCTTGTATATTTCAATTGCTTCCTTGACCAGGCGCGTGTGGTGACTTATGGGCTTTCCTAAGATTTTAGGCTCAAATAAAAAATGTTGGCCCGTATCTAGAAAGTGTTCAGCCAATGCCGATTTTTCCGGATGACCGAGTTTACATGCTCTTTTATGCTCATCAACCCTCTTTAAAATCGTGTGCGCTGTTTGTCCCACATACACTTTGTCGCAATCTTGACAGTTGAACCTATAAACATCGTCGGTCTCAAGGGGATCCCGATCCTTCGCTGGTCTTAAGAGGTCCTTAACCTTGTTATTTGTGCCAAACACTGTCTTAATGTTTCATTTCTTGAGGGCTTTGGCAATCTTGTCTGTTACATTATGTATATAAAAGGCAAGAAAGCAATCTTTTTGATCTCAGCTTCTGTGTTTTTCTCGGAGCTGCTAGATTTGGCTCTTATGATGTGCCGTATCTGCCGTCTTTGGTATCCATTGCTTTCTAGCGCGTCGCTCAGTGTACAAATCTCCTCCTGCAGATGTTCTTCTTAGCATATTCTTTTAGCTCTCGTAGCTAAGGTATTAATCAGTCCTCTTTTCTGCGCTGGGTGGTGGTGGGAATCTGCATGCAAGTAGCGGTTCGTATGGGTCGGCTTTCTGTAGACTCTGTGCCCGAGACTACCATCTGTGTTCCTTTTCACTTCTACATCCAGAAATGGTATTTTATTTTCTATCTCCATTGTGCTGCGTGTTGAGGTGTTTGAGAAAGTCCTGTAGTTTTTCTTTCGCGTACGGCCAGATTGCAAACACGTCATCAACGTACCTCCACCATACCTTGGGGATCAAAGTTGCTGTGTCTAGAGTTTTTTCTTAGAATTTCTCCATTACGAAGTTTTCAATTACTGGGGAAAGTGGGTTTTCCATCCCTAAACCTTCCACTTGTTGGAAAAGTTCACCCTGAAATGATAATGAAATTTTTGTTCTGAATGTCTCTTCTAATTGCTTTAACCCTTCAACCACGCTTGTCTACCTGGATTGATCTACCTTGCTGATCGATATGCGGCGAATTCCTAATACAGTGTCTAGAAGAACAAAGGTGACCAAAAAGCCCGCGTGCGACAAATATCAAACGCAACATTTATTTGACGAATTTTTATAAGTTTTAAAATTAAGAAAATATTTTCATGAATTTTGTCTCACGTGAATTTCGACTGTCCTTAAAAAACCGTACCTTGGCGTATCAGTGGAGACAAACCATTTGGTCCCCGATCTAATCGGGAGGATTCCCGAGGGTAGGAGGAGCTTCCTCCCCCGCCACCCGCCACCCCTTTCGCAGGGGCATCTTGGCAAATATATTGAGACCATAATTTTACCTTGTCAGCACTTGTACTTTTATAGACGTTTTAAGGAACGGCGGAAGCAGCGCAGCTATCCTTTTTACTCCTTCCCATACGTCCCGTGGCGGCTGTAACAATGAAAAAAGTTGATCAGTTGGTGGATTTGGAAAAGATTTTTTTGCAACTGGCCACTGACATTTTTAGTTTTTATGTAAGCCGAAACACCTCGGAGACCCTTGAATTGTTAGACTTATTTTTTATAATTCAAGACATTTTTTGCCTCTGATTACCGGAAAATACACTTTTCTGTTGCATTAAATATTTTGGAACACCGTCAATTATCTTATCATTAATTTTAGTTTATTTATCTATTTAACTTACCAAAACATTTACAACCGCTTACAGTACTCGTATATTAGATAAGCTTAAAATTTCGTGACAAGGGCGTTGTTTTATCGATACGACTTAGTCCGTGTTAAAGGAAAAAGAAATAAATCGATAAATAGATGTATCTATAAACTAACATATATTCAATATAAATATGCCATGTTTAATGTGCTTTAACCTTTTCTCATTGTGTTTATATAATTATTTGTAATAATTATTACTGCATTTTTCAATATGATTGGCACTTGTGTGCCTTGTTATTAATTTGGGATCTTCATTATTATTTTTATAAATATAATATTTGAAGGTGTATACGTGTCAATAAATGAATAAATAAAAATCACGTGTTTTATTCAACAAAATATTGATTAGTGCTTTTATTATGATCTACAATATTTGGATTGGCATAATTATAATATTAACCATTAATCTAGTTCCACGCGTGTCAACCCGTGACAGCCAAAAGTTTGAAACTCATTTAATTTCCCAACGTGTTCAGTGAATGTTTTGTAAGCAGATTTATTTGATTTGATGCAAATTGCTATATTTTTGGTATTGTAATGTAGCATTATTCTATTGAAAAGTATTAATAATATTGGTCGACCTACCCCACATATTCAATCATTTGTGGTGAAACGACTCATTTCCCTCAATAAACTGTACCACAAACCTAGATTTTATGGATTCAATACATTAATTGGTGATATTTTTTATATATATGGTTTAAGTGCATATTTTTCTACATTTAACTCAAGTTCTTTTTTCTCATTCACTTTTTTACTATTTACGACTTTTTTTTAATGGTTTTTACACGCAATATAAATACAAAACTTTACTTACATTGGTGCAGTGTGCTTTTAATAATATTAAGATGTATTACTTAAGTCATGATGATATTATTCAGTTCAGCGGTAAGAGCCTAACGTAATGAGTTTGAGGATTTAATCCTCTTCCCAGGAGACCAGTAATGCAGTCCAGTTTTTCCAAGTTAGAGCATTAACTGTAAAAGTTGTAATAATAGTGTTGTAATATTAGGTCCTTACATATGAAATTGGCGTTTAGTATGGGAGGAACATAAAGCCGATTTTTTTTATTATAATATATTTATTTAATCAAAGTATGTATCATTGCTATCTATGCACTTTTGCCATCTCATAGGTAGTTCATCGATCCCTTTACTAAAAAAACCATTCGGACGGGAATCAATAAAATCTTTGAAGGCGGTTTGGACTGCCCCATCGGAGTTGAATTTTTTCCTTTGCAAGAAGTTATCCAAATTTCGAAAAAAATGGTAATCTGTTGGGGCAAGGTCCGGAGAGTACGCTGGATGTCTTAGACATTCCAATTGAAGCTCCTCTAATTTGGTAGCCGTCTGTTGTGCAGTGTGTGGTCTAGCGTTATCATGAAGCAGCAGTGGCCTAGAGCGATTAACCAGCCTCGGTTGTTTAGCAGCTAGCTTTTCCATCATGGTTTGCAGTTGCTGACAATAGACATCTGCCGTAATCGTCTGGCCAGATTTAAGAAAGCTGTAGTGAACGACACCAGCACTAGTCCACCAAACGCTCACAAGTAACTTTTTTGGAGTCAATTTTCGCTTGGGGCATGGTTTGGCTGGTTCGGCAGGGTTCAGCCATTGCGATGAGCGCTTCCGATTATCGTACAGGATCCACTTTTCATCACAGGTAATGATTCGATTTAAAATCCCTTCATTATTGTGCCGGTTGAGTAATGCAACGCAGCAGTCAACGCGCGTTTGTTGATTTGCATCACTCAATTCGTGAGGTACCTTACCAATTTGCTTCAAGTGGATTAAAACAGTTTTATCACTAACACCGCAGCCTGCAGCTAACTCGGATGTGGTTTGCGATGGATCCGCTTCCACAATAGCCTTCAATTCTTCATTATCAACTTTGGTCTCCGGCCGTCCACGGGGCTTGTTCTGCAGGTCGAAATTTCCAGAACGAAAACGTTGGAACCAAAAACGCACTGTGTTTTCTTTTGCGGCACCGTCGCCATACACATCATTAATCCTTCGAGCCGTTTCTGCAGCACTGGTGCCACGGTGGAACTCGTACTCGTATATAACGCGATATTTCAAGTTTTTCATTTTGTAAACTGAGTGACGCAAAGAAAAAAACAATTGAGGAAAAAACAAATGAATTATAATTTTCAAAACACAAATACATGAGTAAATAGCTGTATAAATATGTAGAGTAGAGATGATATTTGAGATCAAATTTTCCAGTACGGCAAAACGCCAATTTCATATGTAAGGACCTAATATGTATTTTATGTTACCAAAAAGTGAAACAATTTCAAGGGTTATAAAGGATGTTATTTTGCAGTGTGCACGCCACGCGGCTGGCGCGTACATGGCGTAATCTGGAGGTCAAATTTACACAATCCAAATGTGTTCAGCGATAAAGCACACTTTTGCTTAAATGGCTATGTCAAAAAACAGAATTGCCGGATACAGAATGGATGATAATCCACAAGCCATTATCATGACATCCAGAAAAAGTTATCCTTTGGTGCGCTTTGTCCATATGTCTTCAAAAACGATGGTGGTCAGAATTTTACAGTCAACGGAATGAGTGTGAATAATTACTAACTTTTTCGTATTTCAATTAAAAGGCATTAATGTTGTCGATATATGTATGAAAAACACCCTTTACATCGTTATTTTTGCTAGTTATGTATTTCCTTTTAGTAATTATCACTTTAATTTTTTTGTTTCTTCAATAAATATACTTTTTTTTTATTTTTTTTTATTTCTGATTGGTTAAGTGCTAAGCTACATTTTTTTATTAGACGCAATTCACTGTTTACTAAGAAAAAAAATTATATCGAAAAAAGTTTATTTAAAAAAGATATTAAAATATCCCGAAGATATAAGTACCCACTCGTCTATAAGGTGAGCGTTACTTTTTTCCTCAATCCTTTTCGGAAAAGCTGTTTTTGATCGCAAGCAGTCAGTACACAAAAAGTAATGTTACATTCTAACATAATAGGAGAGAACCGCCATTATGTGTAGAACACAGTGCGTAAATGTAAAATATCTATCAGGTAAAACTATGGAACGAAATCCTGGAGGGAAATTCGTTTCACATTAATTGGGATTTTATCAAAGATGAATACGCATTGTAGGAAACTGAAATATCTTTCACAAAAATAGGCTTTCACAAGTAGAACGTGACGTATTTAACATGCCAGAACTCCACCTAATGTGACGTCGTTTAAAGAAGTTTCAGGCGAAACTTTCTTACCGACATTAATTACAAATACGCAAATATTAAAGCAAACTTCAATCGGCTCGGATGTAATACAAAATAAAGCGCTGGGGTAAAAGGCTTCGCTGTTGGTTGAAATAATCTTGCGTTGTTTAATTAATGTTAGAATTGTTGGTAAAGCGGATGTAGATATTTATCACACAGACTTCAAGCAATAAGTCTTCGAAAAGACTACGTTTTGAGTAAATTAACAAAAATGTGTTTTTTTTATATTAAAACTATATTTTCTGCCCGGCTTCGTATTTTTGTGCACACCTATATATTTATTTATATTTCATTGAAAAACATTGAAAACAAATTGGTAACTCACAGGAAAGAAAATAAACAAAACAAAGTCATCACAAATGATTATTCAAAACGAGTCTCAGCCTACCTACTGAAATAAATTTCCCCGCGTGTTCTTTAAGAATACTATTTTTTCGAAATATTTTTTTATTTTTGAATAATGTGGAACATGACATCGTATTTTTTTAAATCAATTGAATATATCAAAGCGTATCGTCGCTGTATATATAATTAAGCCTATGTGCCTTTTTAGTACATTCTGAGATAAACGAATGAAACTGTTTTAAAAAATAATTGCACAGACTAGATCTATAAAAAATATTTTAAATAATTACATGGCAGACTTTCCAGATGAACGGCAATGTTTTTTTTTAAGTATATCTCCACTATTTATATGAAAAATTGACAAATTGATGCGTTCATCTTAGAATGTACTAAACGGCATATTGGCTTTATTATATATACTATGACGATATCTAATAGCGATAAAAACATTGTGCGCTGAAAATAATCGCGTTAACCTAGAAATTTTCGAAGATCTTAGATGTGTAAATGTCATGAAGCCAGAGCGCACTATTTTAGAGTTTTGCATCTCCAGAATTATGAGTTTATCACTTTATTCCCAATGAAATATAAGATCGTATTGTACGTTACCAGTTTTTTACATACATCTTTATAATTTTTTTATCCTGTATAATTAATATTAACATTTTAGTTACGTTGGTTTTATTTTGTATTAATCAAGTCATTTAATTATAGAATAAATGCTTGAGACGGTGGGTAAAGTACACACAACGGCACGAGCAGGAGGTAAACACAACAAAAATTACGCTTCCCGCTCGCTTCATCTGCTTATTTTTACATTATTTTTAAAGATGTAAATCCTTTTGAATCCCTCAGCTCCACTTCATTCTTTATTAAATTTAAAATTATCTCTCGTCTCACCGAGCGAGTGTATCCCCAAAAGAATAGAGCAAATACTTAGGACACTATCGCTGCAAGTCACTCCATCCCTTAACTGGCTTTGCTACCCTAACGCCAAGTTTCTTACTTGTAGTTCATTCTGAGAATACTAATAATTAAATAACAATTTGCCTCTTACATTGATTACATAATTACAAAAGAAGCGAGTAAAATAATGTATGCGTTTATTGTTGAGCAGTATTGCTATGCTGATGGAGCTAAGTCCAATCATGAATATTTTGAGTTTGTTCAAATCTTTCAGATTTATCAATTAGTGTATATTATAGATATCTCACAGAGACGAAACTGTATTAATTATGGGAAAGTAGGTATAGAAGTCATTTTTGGGTGTAACAGGACTTATGACCTGTCTTTAGGTAGGCTTAAGTGATCACTTTACACAATTGTAACATTCACCATTTCCACCCATGATAGAATATACCTTTCTTTCAGATTTGTCCAGCACAACAGTCCAGCACTGTTCTGAAAGATTTGAACAAACTCAAAATATTCTGAATTGTAAATACTGGTAAAAAAGGAATTTAACAAAAATTGGAAATAATATTTCCTGGCGTATCCTAGTGTAATGCAAGTATTCGGATGAATTTCATTACACACAATAAAGTATATTGCTCCCAAAAATTCCGTAAAAAAAAATCAATGTAGATTTTCTCATTAGCGACATCTGTGGGGATTTAGGGGAATGAAAATGGCTTTGTACAGGCCGCATGGAAAAGGCGCTTACAACTCATATATGAAAGCTTTTCACGCAATTTGAACATATATACAACATCCAAAAAATGAATAAGCATGGTATATTCTATCATGGGTGGAAATGGCGAATGTTACAATTGTGTAAAGTGATCACTTAAGCAACCATAAAAAGACAGGTCATAAGTCCTGTTACACCCAAATGACTTCTATACCTACTTTCCCATAATTAATACAGTTTCGTCTCTGTGAGATATCTATAATATACACTAAGTCCAATCATTATTAAGTAATCATGGTCATGCTTAGATTCACTTGGCCTAATGGTCTGGTGTTGTCTTTATATGTGAAACAATGAATAGATGCAAACTCTGTAACGCTAAATATTGGCAAAACAAATACATAGCGTTCAGCATTTCACAATGAAGTAAATTAAATTAAAGAAATTATTTTAAAAATGCACAAGTGTCAAGACAAACCTGAAAAAGACACAACTTGTTTTGTTAACAAGTTTATTATGCGGTCCAACAATTGATAGTGAAAAGACAGCCAAATACTTAATTAGGAGTAGTTTTTGATGAAATTTTAAGATGGGATAAACATGTTGAGTGTTTTTCAAAAAAAAACTAAACTTATATATTTTTTTCAAAACATTAGAAACGTCGTGAGTCAAAAAGACATATAAAGTGTTTACTATGCACCCAACCAAAAAATAATAGAAATGCCATAATTTGGTAGAAATGTGTAGCCTACACATATATTAACAACTTTTTAGACCATAAAAGAGTATTATAAAAGTAATATTAAAAATGCCAAATCGAATACACACACACACACACACATCGAGGACATAGTAAAAATAAAAACTACTTAATACCAATTACAAAACTACATTTGGATAGATCCATTAAATATTACACTACTAAATTGTATAACAGACTGCCAACAAAAATTAAAGGTGCAGTAAATGGGATAGTAATTGAGAAACATATGATAAAATAGATAAAAGAATTAGGCAACGAATACGTAAAAAATAAACAGATGACGAATACTACTAAATAAAAATTAAAATGAAATATTGATGTGAACAATAATGTTATCTATGCCTACCTCGACATATGATAATTCTAGTGAGAGGGCACTATTATCATTAATAAATATAAATGTAAATATATGAATAAATCACATCAAATCTGCAAATAAGTTGCAACCCTCGTAGTAAAAATAATACAATACTTTAGCCTTAAAAGTTATAACAAAGAATCTTGAACAAACACAAACAAACACAAAAAAACAAACAAAGTATGTTTTGTTAATAATCATACTCACTTACCATCACGATATGTCTCCGCGAGGATCATTTTTCTGGAAGACTGGAACTGGAAAAAATCTTAAAAATATATAATCTACAATTATTCGCTACAATTGGATAAAGTGGATATTGCTGCCTTTGATTTTTACACGACGAGGATATTATATATTTGCTTTTAATAGTGATTTGGAAGCATGCTTTTGGAAGAAATAGAGCTATATTTCCTATAATATCTTGAATTCAGTACATTCTCAATTAGTAATCCGCGGTGACTGCATTTGAATTTATTTTATTTATTTGGATATTGCTGCCTTTGCTTTTATACCCCTCAATTGGTCATGGCCTTTAAGCATAATATTCACCAAAAAAAGACTCCATAAGATATCGTAAAAGGTTGACGATATTCAAAAATATTTTTTGGGTAAACCCCTATCGAGCGTCCGTCCCTTCCTCGTACTACCTCCAGTCAGCTCTGCTACCCTGATCCATTGATCCAACTCTACCTCCTCGGGGAGGATCATACTTTCCCAGAGTAATTGAGAACGATGAACAGCGACCAAGTGTTTCAAATACTACTTATTCTAATTAAACTGGTTACGAAACCATCAAGGAATAAAATCAAATGCAATAATATTAAGTAATTTAATTAATTAATTATATACATAAATATGTATATATATATATCATATAGAATATATATATATAATATATATATATATATACCTTGGCATTTTTCGTGTTATCCATTAACTTGTCGATATAAATTTGAAAAACATGCCCATGACTACACCCCTCGCCATCTGGTAGGTACGGCGTCAGCTGATATTACATCCCGCACGTGATTTTAATTTAATGTCACACAAAATGGCGCGTGATATTTTGACAATGACGTATGATGAGATTCTGTCACATTGTTTTATATCATATAATAATCGCCTTCATTGTTTTATATTATAAATTATATATCATATTATAATATACATGACTCTCGTAAGAACGCATTCAAGCAATCTTAAGAAGCGACCTGGGAAATTCTGGAAGCTAAAAGATGGTTTTTAATAAAAAAATGTGCTCCCAGTTTTTTTTTATATTATAAATATATGTTAATGATGTATGAAAAATATTATTTTTTTAATATTGCATTGATATACAAATCTTCAGATTCAGGTTTTTCCATTATTTCAACAAATCTATCTTAATATTAGGAATATTATACCTAGCATAAATATTTTAATTAAATTTTACAGTTCAAAAAATACATATCAATTATTCACACTTAACAGAAATGGGTAAGGTAATTTGGAACTATTAATCTTAAAAAAACAACAAAATTCTAACTTTTTGTATCGAATGTTGATGATCGTCCGTCCTAACGAAGATACGGTGGTCTTTTCGTCAGAACGGAGATCAATAACTAAATAATAACGATAATTATTTTTCGTCCTTCGTGCTCTCTGACGAAGATATGGTGGTATCTTCATCAGAACGGACTATCAATAACTTAATAATAACGATAGTTTTTATACGTCCGTCATGAGCACGTGGTATCGAAACCGTAAACCGTAGTCAAACCGTATCGAAACCGTAATCACGTGATTACTTACTATTTATTAATTGTTGGAATAATAACTTCGTTCCAATATATAGTTCCAAAATATTTCATAAATATTTATGAAATATTTTGGAACCATATATTTATTAAAAATCACATTTTTATATTTGTTGCAGTCATTTAATTTTGATAACTTTTCTTTAGAAATGATTTTTCCGTGATTAAAATATGAAAAATTCTAAGATATTTTTACAAATTTAGTATACAAATAATTATTTAGTATTATTTCAAATGCCCTTATGACAACATAAAATAATAAATATGCAATTTCAAAAAATATTCAAGAATATTCATCGGACGTCGAGTAAATCCCTTCATCCGACCGAGAAGCCTTCCAAAACTCGCGAAACCATTCCAAGACGCGCACTAATGCACAAGGCTGCAAACTGCACACTACATACTCTCCCCACTGCACTTTTAATTTATTTAAGTGGTGTCGGTCGTTCCCGTGATATCAGACACTTATTGTACCATACAGCAGCAGGCTCTATTCCTGAGATATGAAGCCTACCGATGCCTCCGTTATTCAGAGGCCCCGCCCCGACCTACCCCTAAAGAGGTGTAATCGGCCAGAAGAGCGGCGGCGGGGCTCTTCCTCGCCGATGATAAACCGCGCGAGATATCTGGCGGCGCGGCGGTATTAGCTCGGGTTGGGACTGAAAGCACACGGGGTTTGCAAAACTCTCTGTTTTGTCTCGAGAGTAGCGCAGTATAGCTGGCACGCACACTCGATAGCGGATGGAGTGCTTCGTAATAAGTCCGACGGCAGCAATTTCAATTTGGATTTCTTACCAGCTTTTTCGTTACGAAATAGAAACACCACCGGTATTTTCATTTGCATCACATCATATTTATATCTTGGCTGAATAGGGATTGCCGTTTTGAACTTTATTTATCATTTTTATAAAATAGTTTAACGTTTTTCAATCTTAACTTTGACAACTTTTAAATTCCTGCATTGTCATAATAATATCAACTAATTTGGTGAATTACAAATGGTATGTTTCGGCACGCTTTCGTTAGAAATCTAATTATTATTTCATTAATGGGTTTATGCTTTATCAATATAATTAATTTGATCTTATTGTTTGAGCTGCTGAGATAAATGTTTATCCATATTAGATTTACCGATGCTCATGCTTAGATAAATTTACAAACTTTTTTACTCAACTTCAAGATAATAATAGTAATTGAGGTTTTTGTAAAACAGATGTCGAAAATGCTGAAATTAAAAAATACAGCTATTTACCGATATAGAAAAGGTCCTGGTGCACGTTGCGGTGACTGCCAATTCTTTTTGGATAAATTATTTTGTGAAGCCTTGACTATAGGTTTTTTTTATTTAATGATACACCAATGCGTGCAATTATTTTTATCGAATTTTATAACCCTGTTTTCGTCCATTGCTGAAGATAGGATTGCCTCGGAGCTCTACAAACCAAATAGAGTTGTAAAACGATTATTATGCAAAATTTATGGTTTACAATCGGTAACTGCTATTTTATCAATTGGATTGTAGTGGTCTGCCTTCGGAACACCTCTCGTACATGCTTCCAAATGGAAGAAGTTTCTGATGTTTCGCACAAGTCTACCCGCCGCGGCCAGCGCTAACCTATTGCTGTATTCCGTTTACCAAATAGTTATAAAAAATTATCAAAAATATAAAAATAACATTTTTAGATACCTACTGCATTCTTCTAAACGAAATGTTATTTTTAGAAATATTTTATTTCATTAAAATGCTTTATTTTTCCTATCCATAATTCACAACATTATCCACTAAATGGTTCAAAGATTATTAAACAATATTTTTACAATCATTTTGATTTAAAATGTAAACGATATCTGTCTCTAGGCACAAGATTTTATTACCTAGAGAGGGGCAGTATTTTTATTAAATATTGATTTATTATGTAATGTAAACAAATGTAAATATAGAAATGCTCACTAAAGATCAATCATTCGGACCCTTTAAGTATAAGCTGTGGATATCTGTGTGTGCCTGTGTACTAATCACCGACACATGAAAGTACGTGAACGCGTTGAGGTGACATTCCTAATTGACACGTAACAGATTTATCGATTGTCGCTTTGAACTAACTCAGTTATTCAACCCCTTTTGTCGACTTACGTGTGTTTTCAGGGCGCATGCCGAAGCTACGATAAAGAGGAAGGAAATCATTTCAATTCATTCACCGAGTGAGGGTCGTAAACTTAAGAATTCCTGTTCTGTATGTGAGCTGATTCGAATACTGTATCTATAGCGTACGCTGAGTATACCGCATTGTACACCGGCTCGCTTAGCATGTGCTTTGGGTGTTTTATTGGATGGATTTATGGTTTAATTTCTATTTACTGCGATCGCTCTCCGGGGGAATGTATACAGTCATTCCGCTTAGACATGCAAATTCATTTATTTTATATAACAGTTATTTCATTAAATAAAATAATGTACTATTCAAAATTAAACGTGACTTTATTTTGAAAACAATCAACGTAATATATATTAACTACCCGTCCACACCCGAAAATAGGTTTTTCGTATATTTCAGATTGTTTTTTTTTTTGATAATGCATAAAAAAATTGTGCATTCGAAAAAGAAAAAAGCCGAATCAAAAACATACAAAGAATATTTCTCTGCATGTTCTTTAAAATTGATTTTTCTTTAGCTTGCTGAAAAGTATGAATTTTTTAAAGCTCCATAGCTCCTGATAGAAACGACTTTGCGAGTTAAAAATACCTGCGTTGACCTGTAAATTTCAGACAAAACAATTTGTGTCGTAAATTTCGCCGTCCTAAAGATTTTGCTGATTTCGACAAACGAGAATTCTACTGAACCTGCTAGTTATACATTATACATACATAGTACATAAGACATTTGTTTAAATTCATTAATATATAATTATAGCTTTCGATATTGATTATCACGTTTATGTTGTTATAATATAGAATTTTTCAAACATAAAATCAATTTCCCTTAAAAATATTACCTTGTTTTCCGTCGGAGCTTTTCATACTTGGGCCAGTTTTTTCAATATTTTCAACACTTTTTTTGACATTTACTAACCAATGGTCAAAAGAAGGAAAATATTGTCACAAAAATACTACAGCATAGATTGACACATTTCGAAAATCCAAAATAATAAAATAAAAAAATAAAAATAATAAATAAAAAAATTACATCATTCAGAAGGAGTGAACCAACACAATCGGTCTTTAGCTAACGAAGGTTGCAAATCGGTAACAATTCACTTCTTGATGGAATAATAATCTACTTCTTGAACCTCGATACTCCATGTTAAATCCCCGATGAGGTGAGATCACTATACATCTAAGAGATTTCCTCAAGCCCGGGAGTTTTGTGATGTGTTCCGCTACAGTAATTGGTCTTTTTAAGTGCTAAAAATTCTAATTAACTACAATATATAACAAAACTTGCCATAGGTTTATATAATGGTAAAACCTTTTTAAATTTTTTTTTCGGTTTTAAAATTCTCACACAAATTTTTAACATTAGGTACCATCCTCAGAATATATTCATATCGTTTCAGTACCCACTGAATCATCCAACTTAATAGACTAGACGTATTTTATTTAGGACTAGCTGTTCGTACCCGGCGTTGCACAGGTTAAGTATTAAGTTGAAAATAATTTGTGGGGGGAAACAAAGGTTTGATTCGAACGGTATAGATTTGCATCGAAAATATATCAGGGGGAGGAGAAAAGGTAAAAGGGGAGGAAGTAAATATAGCCCATGTTACCTGACGAGTCCTATAGAATAAGTTTCCAAATTTTGAGTCCGATCGGTCGAACAGTATAGATTTGCTTCAAATATATACAAGAAGGAGGGGAAAGGGTAAAGGAGAAGAGGGGAAATGTAGCCTATGTTACCAGCCGAGTCCTAAAGAATAAGTTTCGAAATTTTGACTCCGATCGGTCAAACGGTACAGATTTGCATCGAAAATATATCAGCGGAGGGGAAGGGTTAAAAGAATAGGGGGGATATGCCGCATATGTTACCGGCTGAGTCCTAAAGAATAAGTTTCAAAATTTTGCGTTCGATCGGTCGAACGGTACAGATTTGCATCGAAAATATATCGCGGGGTGGGGAAGGGGTATGAGAATAGGGGGGAAATGTAGCCTATGTTACCAGCCGAGTCCTAAAGAATAAGTTTCGAAATTTTGACTCCGATCGGTCAAACGGTACAGATTTGCATCGAAAATATGTCATGAGGAGGGGAAGGGGTATGAGAATAGGGGGGAATGTTGCCTATGTTATCCGCCGAGTCCCAAAGCATAAGTATGCAAAATTTGAATCGAATCGGACGAACGGTGTGGATTTATATAGAGAATAGACAGACAGACAGACATTGAGTTGTATAGGTATAGACTAAACTTTACGTTTTATAATAGGCAATGATAATAAATAACTTCTTCGATTACAGCAAAATAACTTACTAACTGTTATAAATATTTATATTAATAAAAAAACACTGTCTATAAAACAACTATTTTTGTATTGTATTTTAATAATAAAAATAGTATTGAATAATCAACATGTTTTGGGACTAATGGTCCCTTCATTAATTAAAATTGCAAATATCGACATTAACAATAAGCATTTTTGAATGTCCATTCTACGTTGCTCCTTTACGACGCGATGGGACCATTGGTACCGAAATATGTTAATATTTCAATAAACTCCGATTTAATACAAAGTGTTTCCTTTTAATTGATAATAAATATTAGTTTGATTACTCACCAGTTGAGTTTTTATATTTATCCAACGAACAGATTCGGAAACAATTACTTCCTTCGTTATGTTAGGTTAGAAAAAAAAAATGTGTTCAAGATTATTAATACGGTCGTTGGACATATTCATGTGTTAAATAAAACTGATATTTTAAACGAAATGTGTATTTCACTGAGAAGTAACTATCGACGTTTTGCTGAATCCATCCATCATCTTATCCAGCGTCATCAGGAGAGCATCCTATCATGATGGAAGGAAATAATTGTTTTAAAAACCGGTTATATAAAAGTATAAACTCAAGCGGTTACATTTACAATGTAACTAATAAATTTGGTTAAAATAAGTATCTGTAAGTAAATGATATGATTATAATAATTTTAAAGATAATTAATGAAATGTGTTAATGAAAAGTTTTCTGCTAGCAAATTACGATACAGTAATAATACTGTTGAAATATTCAGTCGCAATTCGAGGCAGTGAATAAGCCAAATTAATTCGAGGTATTCCGCGGCAATAGAATTGCTTATCTGGATTGTACGCAAAGACAGAATGAAAAGAAATGAATTCCTCGGTACTTCGTAGCTAATCATTTTATAATATAGCCACTTAGGTTTAGCGGGCTCGCGGCTAGCTCGGCGCCGCGAAGTGTGAGGCTGGATTTCCATAATGATTATCATATCTGGCGCTCAGTGCACATGTATTACGCTCGGGAGGTTAATAATGCTATTTTCGCGCCGCCATTTCGCGCTATCGGGCCACCCCATCGCCGACGTCACCGCGGAGTGGAGGTTCAGGGTAAATCGGTCATTGCGCTCGTGCAGGGAAATCCCTACCGATGGAACTGGCACTTGGTAGAAAGACACACTTCGGGTACATCCACGCTTTTCGTTCACCATTCGTTCGTTTGGCATCTATTTTATTACACCCTCTAAAGATTGACATATTTTTATGAAAAAGTTATTTGTTTTACTGGGTGAAACGAATGAATGTAATTAAATGGATTCATATAGAGAATCTTAATAAAGAAGCTATTAGTTTACTTGTCTTAAACTCTTGAACAATGTGCTATGACGTCGTCATATTTGGACAGCTAATTTCGATTGGAATGTTTAGGTCATCGTGACTATTAACAACTCGCTTCCAAACGCCAAAACGTCGTTTCCTCGCGAAATACAAAAATATAAAACATTTAAATGAAAAAAAAATATTGTTCCAAATTTTTCAATTGTTCAAAACGTTTCTGAAAAAGAGTGTTGATTTAGAAAAAATAAATTGTTCGTCTGTCTACGGAATTTTTTTTGCAAAGAAAGCACGAAAATAAATTATTTGAATAAATAATTCGTGAAGACTTGATTTGTTTCGGTATTTTCTTCAACATTTTTCAAAAAAATATTAGAAAATATAAAATGTATAAAAATTCCGAACTCGAAGGAAGTCGGGTAGTTAAATATAGAAAATAAATAATAATAGAGAGGATTCTAAAAGATAATGATCCATAATGTAGAGATAAAAGATAATGATCCATAATGGATATTAATTTAATTTTATATTTAGAAGTGTATTGGACATTTAAAAATTGTTTTTCGGGCTCTTCTTTTCAAGAATTAAAAATTTTTCACTTATAAACGAGTAAGGCTTTAACATGTTTCATTTAACATTTAATGAAGCATGGCTTAAAATATTCCTGCAAATGAACGATCATTTATTGTATGCATTTGGATGAAGTAATTTAGTTAAGTCTTAATCAATAAAATAAAAATTGTAAACACATTCAAATATGTTCATTTTTTACGGTACCCAGATTGAAAATATTGCAAATTAGTTATCATAAATTATCACTTATAAGGGACTAGCTGTTCATACCCGGCGTTGCATTGGTTAAGGATTAAGTTTAAAATAAATTTGTGATTGAAAATATATCAGGGGAAGGGGAATGGGTGTAAAAGAATAAGGGGGAAATGTCACCAATGTTTACCACCGGGTCCTTATAAATAAGTTTCCAAAATTTGAGTCCGATCGGTCGAACGGTTCAGATTTGCATTGAAAATATATCAAGGGGAAGGGAAAGCGTAAAATAATTGAGGAGAAATATCGCATATATTACCAGCCGGGTACAAAAGATTAAGTTTACAAATTTCGTGTCCGATCGGTCAAACGGTACAGATTTGCGTCAAAAATATATCAGGGGAGGGAAAGGGTTAAAAAAATAGGGAGGAAATATCGCACAAGTTACCCGTCGAGACCTTAAGAATAAGTTTCCAAATTTTGAGTTTAATCGGTCAAATGGTACAGATTTGCATCGAAAATATATAAGCGGAGGGGAAGGGTTGAGAGAATAGGGGGGAAATATCAAATATATTACCCGCCAAGTCTTAAAGAAAAAGTTTCCAAATTTTGAGTCCAATTGGTCAAACGGTACAGAAAATATGTCAGGAGGAAGGAAAGGAGTACGAGAATAGGGAGGAAATGTTGCCAATGTTACCAGCCGAGTCCTAAAGAATAAGTTTACAAATTTTGAGTCAGATCGTCAAACGGTACAGATTTGCATCGAAAATATGTCAGGGGGAAAGGAAAGGGGTAAGGTATAGGGGGGAAATGTTACCTATGTTACCCGCCAGGTCCTAAAACATAAGTTTGCAAAGTTTTAATCGAATCGGACAAACGGTGTGGATTTGTATAGAGAACAGACAGACAGACAGACATTGAGTTTTATCACTTACTAGCTGTTCGTACCCGGCGTCGCACGGGTTGAGGATTAAGTTTAAGGATAAATTTGTGGGGGAAAACAAAGGCTTGATTCGAATTTATTCGGTATAGTTTTACATCTAAAATATATCAGGGGGAGGAAAAAGGTAAAAGAGGAGGGGAAATATAGCCTTTATTACCTGCCGAGTCCTAAAGAATAAGTTTCCAAATTTGGGGTTCGATCGGTCGAACGATATAGATTTACATCGAAAATATATCAGCAGAGGGGAAGGGTTAAAAGAATAGGGGGGAAATGTCGCATATATTACCCGCCGAGTCCTTAAGAATAAGTTTCCAAATATTGAGTCCGATCGGTCAAACTGTACAGATTTGCATCCAGAATATATCAAGAGAGGGGAAGGGTTAAAAGAATAGGTAGGAAATGTCACATATGTTACACGCCGAGTCTTTAAGAATACGTTTCCAAATTTTGAGTCCGATAGGGCAAACAGTACAGATTTGCATCGAAAATATACCAGCAGAGGAAAAGGGTTAAAAGAATTGGGAGGAAATGTCGCCTATGTTACCCGCCGAGTTCTAAAAAATAAGTTTCCAAATATTAAATCCGATAGGTCAAATGATTTGCATCGAAAATATGTCTGGGGGGGGGAGAAGGGGTATGAAAATAGGAAGAAAATATTGCCTATGTTACTCGCCGAGTCCTAAAGAATAAGTTTCCAAACTTTGAGTCCGATCGGTCAAATGGTACAGATTTACATCGAAAATTTGTCAGGGGGTGGGGAAGGGGTCCGAGAATAGGGGGGAAATGTTGCCTATGTTATCCGCCGGGTCTCAAAGCATAAGTATGCAAAATTTGAATTGAATCGGACAAACGGTGTGGATTTTTATAGAGAACAGACAGACAGACAGACAGACAGACAGACATTGAGTTTTATAGGTATAGATAAGGGATGTGAAAACGTTATATTTCTACATGGATACGTAGTATCCAATACGGTGCAGACTCTTTTTTTTATTTAAATTTTTAAAACTACATATGCGACTAATTATATAAAATTTGTTGTCAAAATTTTCTTCAAAGATTGCAGTGATAAAAATAAGAATTTCAATACATTGAATGTCATATCAAAAGTGGCAATTGATGAAAGAAAGAATTTATAAATTAATTTTACTATGATTGCATTCTCAAGGCACTATATACATAGTAGAAGCATTATTCAAAAGTAGGTATTTGTTATAATAATAACCTTCAATTTACTTGAACTATAATATCCCTTCCCATATGACGTCGTAGACCTTCACTAATTTAAGGAGCAATGATATGTAATGATTTAAAGTAAATAAATAAAAAATGTTTCAATTCCATACGTCAGATAAGAACACGTTCAGATAGAAATTGAAGTACAAGGTTATAAAAAAAAATTTAGCTGTTAAAATGCAAATAAAAGGGCATCTAATGAAATAGTGGAGGAGATAACATCCACCGTCGAAGTCTATTTATTCCAGTATACTAATGTAGTATTTTATTTGTACCCTCCGTTCCGATTTGCGTTAAGTCATGACAACCTCCTTGTCTAGGTAAAGCACGAAAGTGTGTGCAAAAGTCAAAGTCAATGTCAAAGTCAAAGTTCTGTAATGAAACAAGGTTATATTGCAAAATGACGTACATTATTGGAATCGTGTAATGTCACATGTTAGATTATATTTACTAACCGGATCATGTATCACTACTCGATCCGGACTTTAAAATAAGTTATATCCGAAAGATTGCCGAGAAATGTCAAACGGGAACCGTGAGTCACCAATTCATAACCTCCAGGGTGTCCAACTGTATGTATGTAAAGAAATGCCGGTGGCTGATACTGTTCAAAATAAATTAATATTCCAAACTTTATAGCTAAATATATCAATTTTTATTTCAATGTTCTGTATAAAATATAAATATCAACACATATGGAAACAAAAACAATTGTTTAAGTTCTACCTTTTTAGTTTTCTTAGACGTGTTTCGCTTTATGAGGGCATTATATACACTTGAAAATATTGGTTATAAATTAGAACAATTTTTGCCAGCTTTTATTTATTATATCTTTTAGGAAAATCTGCTCTTGAATTGATTGACAGCGCATGATCTTTATATAAATAGCTTTATTTACATCTGACATCTCTTTTTACTTACTCATATCTCTTAAAGTTACCAGTACTAAAAAAAATTCCTGAAATATTTTGAATATACGAATCTTTTTCAATACAATATAATATATCAATCAAAGTTTCGGAGTAAATATTTCGCAATGCGATTGGATGCAGGTATAATATTACTATCAATAATAATAATTTATATTTTAGATTAAGTGCTTTTTGTAATATCGAATTCATCAAGCAAGCCGAGCGCATACAGATATAATTTCGGCTTAAGTTGATTATTCAAAAAACGATAGAAATCTTTGGATGTGATGATCTTATAACATAATAAAAAATTACAACTTAATATTGTTTTAAACTGCATGCTGTTGTATTTACTTATTTTTAATCCTAAAAGCATATTGTTCTCCAATTCCTGTAGGATACATTTTCTCTTATTCCACTCAAAAAAGTTGGTTAAATATTTATCTGTACATCTCATTTCCAACAAAACAAATTAAATGCAAGTAATTAACTTACCTTGAACCTTTTAAATTAAATTGAACCTTTTTCGAAAAAATATTTTACTCCAGTTTAAAACCCATAAGCACTCCTCTTACAAAGTTTTTTACATCCTTTATACGATATGACAGGCTTATACGTATGCGTGTGTACGCATACATGAAAAAATCTTTGTAAAGAAGGGTGATATCGCTAACGCTCGCGGTACTAAAACTTATCAAGTTACCGCCTATTTTTTGTACGAAAATCATTCTCAGTATGAATAAGGGAGATAAAATACTTTATAGCGCTCCTTTTGAGATTTATTTGCCGACTTAAATGTTTGAAATTCTTCTAAAGACGTCATGAAAATTGAAAAAACAATTTTATATGCCTTTTTGAGCCAGCGTAAACGCACATGATTTGCAAATGCCAATATACACCAGATTCGGCGAGAATATGGTTATCTCTCTATTTTTCAAGAGAAATCGTGATAATTTAATAACAATTTAATAATATAGGGAGGACGGTTTCAACCATACATTTTTCAAATTCTTAATGGATTTGGCGTCATCATTGTAGATATTATTCACGCTGATCATTAAATTAAGTGAAGAACATTAACTTTATTACCTATACGTGAATTAAATATTATTTTTTTATTTTACTACTTAAGTTTCGAGAGTAACAGAATCTCTCATCGACAGGTGAATTATTAAACTGACTACTTTCAAATATAGAATTTTTACATATATGACGTTAAAATAAAATAATATCACTGGTCAGCATGGTTTTAAGAGTCCAGAAAATAAACATCATTCCTTTACAAAATCGGTCTCCTGAATTAAAATATAACCTTCATTTCGACCTAGGTAGGTTAAGTTTTTAAGTCAATGAACATACTTAATACATTAGATATGTGTCCAAGCCTATACTTCTGTAATTATTTGTATGAGTCAATGTCCATAGTATTATAAGTCTCTGTGTGACTTAAAAGTCCATATTTGTAGGTAAGCATGTGATTTAAAGTCAATGTATGTGCGCACGTCAACTACAGTTGTTTCTTTATAATGTTACAATTTCGGTTAATTTTTTCCGGATTTATTTAGTGAACAAAGCAATATAAAATGCGTAAGATGTCATCACAAATGTGTTGCGTTAATCCTCCAAATATGTTTTTTTTATATTTGTGGAAAATACTTATTAGGTACTTGAATATCGAAAGAACATCACCTATTTTGTTGAATGAGTGTATTTGGCATATTTTGAGGTCAAGCTCGGAGACCAAGATAAATGTTGGGCACCACATAATATCTGAAAACAATGTACAGAACATTAGCGTCAATACACTAAAGGGACTAGAAAAAGTATGAGGTTTGCTATACCAATGGCATGGCGGGAGTTCAGGAATTACGTGAATGATATACTTATAGTACTTTAAATTTGAAGGGTAATAACCGGAAATCCGACAAATGCTTGTCTATCTTAACCTTGCTTGTGCTATAAAACCGGTTGCACACAGTGAAGAGCTTTTTGTTCCATACTTCAGTGTCTTGCCTCAGATAAGTTTACCCTCAACTGACGATGATTCATCACTTAAAAATGAGACTAAAGATCAAGAATTTTCAGTTGAAACCATAACCCAGCTATTCTCCCGGGTAGAGCTGAATGATCTAGTTCGTGACTTGAACCTCCCGAAAAATTCTGCAGAACTAACTAAAAGAGAATAATATTGTAGAGAATGGTATACGTATATCTAATAATAATTCCTTTCTTTCTTTACCAAGGAGAAAGAGCTGATTAATTGCAGAGATGTCAGTGGACTTGTTAATAAACTTGGCATTGAGGAATACAAACTAGAGGATTGGCATATTTTCATCGACAGTTCTAAGCATCGTTTAAAATGTGTATTATATGGCTCTGTCCATAGAAAAATAAGGATTTAAAATAAGGAAAAAAAAAGAAATTTAAAGGAGATACTGTATCATGATCATAAATGGGTCATTTGCGTTGACTTAAAGCTGGTAAATTTACTTATGGGACAGCAGTCTGGTTACACCAAATATCCATGTTTTCTCTGCATGTGGAACAGATAGACTAGCAAAGTAAGACTAGTTGCTACAAACAAGTATGGTTTTATATAGAGGTGCCAATATATTGGAAGAACCTTTGTTGAGCGAGAGAAGATCATTTTTTCCCTTTTGCACATCAAACTGGGATTGATCACGCAATTCCTCAAATCTATTGAGAAAATGGGGAACGCTCCAAGTAATCTACAACGTGCATTTGATTTTTTTTAACATTTACGGTTCGCAAAGAAGCATAAATTTATTGTTGACACTAGTTGATACTCTGTCCCTCTCTCTTTTTTTTTCCTCCTTGATAAATTTCTATACTTATCTAGTCTAGTCTATATTAGAATTGTTCTGAAGAATGTTAAGTCCAACCGAAACTAGTTGACAAACATATAGGAATAAAGCGGTTTAAAACTAAGTATTTAATTTATTCTTAAATGTCTCATATATTTATCCCTTGAATTTTCCGGCAAATATTTCTGCCTACGTGCATATCCAATTTTTATTATTTTTTAATTTGTGCTATGTTTGTTTGTCCGTTACATTCTCTGTAATGTTTCACATTATGTGCCCTTTGAATATATAAAATTCTTGGAAAAGGGTCTTGTTTAATTCCCCTTAAAACACTAATATCACATGTACATTGTTGAAAATATGTTTATGAACATCTAGCAGAGCACAAATTTAAGATAAGGAGAGTAAGAAAACTAGTTCTAATAAAGAAAAAATTTGCTTAAAAATGTTGAAATATTCCAGACAAAATTATTTTTCCAGAATTTAGGTAATGGAAAAATGAGCCGAATTGAATGAAGTCAAGTCTTTAGAGAATGAAAATGATTACTCTCCATGTTGTGGTTCAAGAACTAAAAAAAATCGCAAAACACATTATGGATAAAAATCATTATTTTCGGTTATGTACAATTAAACTTCTTCACCCCGTTACGCGTTAAAGTAATAAAATGAATAATTTTGAATGCTTAGAAGTTAAATAAATTTGAACCCGGCTATTAATTTTCTAAACAATAGGTATATCGTATATTAACTCTTCTCCTCTTCTCTCAATATTCCCGTTACAACCACCCGTACAGCAGTAACTTCACCTCATTTTGTCAGTACCTAATCAAATAATTATTTTTATTTGAACCTAATCAATGCAAAAATTCTATATTTGAAAGTAGTCAGTTTAATACTTTGCCTTTCGATGAAAGATCCTGTTACTCTCGAAACTTAAATAGTGAAATATAGAAATATTATTTAACTCACTAAGAGGTAACAATGTTAATGTTTCACTTGTCAATAATATATAAATATTGCTCCGGGTAAGTCGATATTGAAAATGATTTCCTCTTAAAATAAAATCATTTCCTCTTCTTCTTTCTTCTATGTAGAGTTTTTTGTACTAGTTATTTTGGAATGTTTTCTATGAACGATGCTTCAGTTTCTATTGCAGGGTCCAATATTATCCAGTTATTTAAAAAGCTCTTTCCTAGAAATATTTTAAGTTGTTTTCTTACACGTGTTTGGTAGTTTCATTAATTAATCTGTAAATAGTTTTCGTGCACCGACAACCTAATTATTAAATTCAAAATACGTATTGACACAAAAACTATTAAATACTATTGTTTAATGTCAACAGATTACCAATACATATATATGTACAATGACATTACTTACATTACGACATGATCGTACATGACGTTTTATAAAATAAATAATTTCATTATCGCTTTTGACTGTTTTTAATTAATTAATTATTTTTTCTGTATTTGGTGTTATGTACAATTTATGAAAATTGTATTTTAATTTTAAAATAAACAGAATTATAATCAGCTTTTTAATGAAGGTATTGTTAATTTTATATATATTTTCTTTTTCTTCCTCGTCCGTCCTTCATGACTAACGAACGCGATTTTCGTGAACCTCCGACTATATCGTACGCTTGAAGCTGTCCCCAAATAAGTGTCGATTATTTTTTCCATTGGTTTGGTCCGATGGTTATCTTTTTGTCCTTTTGTCCTATGACGTGTCTCATCACTAGCTTCTCCCGATTATCTTCCCATCCCAAGTTGTTGAAAAACGTTGGAGAATTGTACTGCAAAGACAAATGAAGGAATATTGAATACACCAGAGATTACAGAAGCCTGATATTGGTTGTTTCAGATATACCGTGATTCTACCATAAATTGGAGGTATAAAATCATATAATTCATGTACGAGGCCAGGCACTTAAGTTCAAAGAAAATAAAACACTTACTGATAATACTTATTGGATATCTGCTATACGATCCCGTTCAAAATATGTATTCCATCACAAAACAGTGCACTTTGCTAACGTGTATTCCATTGTAGGAAGCAAATTTTTTTGAGGTTCCTTAGAGCACGCGTTGTAATCCATTCCACCGTGACCCTTTTCGTCTTTCTTGATTTTGGGGGAATATAAAAAAAATCTAACAGGATCAATTGGACAAATTAGGCCGATTTTCCAGCGCTGTGATGCGATTTTTAACGGATTTATAACAATAGTAGTATATGCTGGAAAATTGCCTTAGTACAAAAGCCAGTTTTCATGCCTCATCCGTATTTGTAATCGATTAATTACCTCCAGATAGAATGCTGTCTTGCACACAATGCGCACGAAAAATATTCCGCGACGTTAATTCTCATTCCTCCCGTTTTCTGTGACTAAATGTTGACGTACAAGTATATATAGTAATAAATTACTTAAAAATTATCTTTATTAAAATTATGAATAATATTCCTGCGTACATTCTACTTAATTTTAATAAAATAAGGATATTTTCATTTTGCTCTCTTCTTATTACACGTAACGGTTTTCATCCACGTAACATACAGTTTTTTTACACAATTTCCATCTCAAAATCGAAGCGTAAATCACGTATTTAAACTGTTTTTCGGCAGAAACAAAGCAGAAAGATGATCGCGCACTTCTTTTCCTCCAGCAAGGGTTGTTGGGAGACGCATTTCGTATAATTTTTTTTGTGTTTTTTATTAAATTACTAATAAGTGTAGTGAAAATAAGTTTTCAACATTTTTTCAATTGATCCAGCAACATTGTAGATTGACATTTAAAAAAATGTTGATTATATCATTTGTTTATATTTACTTTTTTAATATGAGTAATTCCCCCAACATGTTTCAGAAAATGTTATACAACACCCTGACGATGGAAACATGTTGGTGGAATTACTCGTATAAAAAAAGCAGATATTTATAAATAATATAATCAAAGTTTTTAACCAATTACAGTTTTTACAAAGTAGTCGTAAATAAGATAAATGTTTAGAATGTGTCCAATATGCGAGGTAGCATTATGGTAACAGCGAACAATATGTGTATGTTTGTTAATTCTTACAACGTTTAAAAAGTTGCTATTATACGTAATTACAAAATATCTCGTAATTATGTATTACAGCAAAAGTGATAAAAACCTTACTGAATAAATATTTTCAGAGAAATGCATGTGTTCTATTTATAAAAATCTTTCCTACTTACAGAATTACAGAATCAAATTACAGAATTTACCTTGCAGTAGATTTGTACAGTCCAGATACTATCCCCTACATATTTTATTTGTTTCAATTGTGTGGTCAGATAATCATGAAAGCTCTACATACCTATACATGGACTATCTATATATTTATAAATTCAGCCTGCGTATGTTTGTGCTTGCAAAACATGAAAAGTAGTCTATTGAATGACTTAAAATTTTGACACAGCGTTGCATTTGAATATATCATAAACTTGCGCTTATGATCACAAAAATGTATTAACAGTGATTCAGTTTATTGCCGAACTGCGATTTTAACAATAAATTCATTTAATCGATGATTTTATATTGCAATTTATCTAACACATTTTCGATAAAAGCTGATGGAATTTGTAGACTTTTGATTGTAACAGCCCTGAAACAGGCTCGCAGCCCGCATAGTGGCAGGGCCGGCACACGGTAGCGATAGTGCCCGCGGCCGATAACAGAATTAACGGAATAGCACCATCTATCTTTTAAATGTGCACCTTTGTGCCTCGCCTTGGGGGCTCGCACTATTTGTTAATGCAAACTTATGCCAGCCGCCCGGTCTCTTAAATTTCACGTATCTCCCGAGCGCCCTTACCTTAAATCTTTGAAGAAAAAAACACAGCGGCATATTATCTACGAGATTTAAAAGGATTTTTTTCGAATGCCTGTATGACTGTTTGTGGATAATAGGATAAAAACACTTCTTACAAAGCAAGATTTTCTTTGACGAATATTGACAGATTCCAAAACGTCTAAAACAAAAACAAAAAATCATTTATTAACTCTTATTTTAGCAAATACGTTGAGAGCCTCCTACCCTGTCTTATACTCCAACAAACCTTAGCAAAGACGTGCTTGTATTACTTATCTTATAGCATTGAAATAGCGTATTTAATTAATTAAAATCTAGATAACAATGAATACATTCTACAAAACAACGCAAGATTATAAACTTTATAGAGTTGAGGTGTTATTTAGTCCTTACTTATAAAGAATAGTTAATAGTTGAACATATTTTACTTGCTAATAGTCTACGTTGTTATGCCGAAATATTATCTCAGAAGAATATATATAACATGACACACCGTTTTCAATTATATAGTTTCCATTAAATATATTTTAACACTAAACTATATATAATATATTTATTATTACATAAAAATATTTTTATTGTACGGGGCACTATTACATTATTTTTAAAATTTCATCAAATTTCAACCAAGGATATATCTTTCTTAATGAATTAAATTATTCGCAAGTCCGTCAAAAGTTTGAATGTATAAAAAGGCCATAACATTTTTTTTTGTGGAAGGCAGGGAAATAGTGTGCAAACACACAACATAAAGCATTTAATTACTACATGCATAAACGAAGTATTATTAGTCCCGCAATAAGATTAATATTAAAAGAGAATTATGGATATTTTTTCATCTGCCATCAAATCTTGGTCAATACTACCGGAGAGTGAAAATTAATAATACATTTCACCGTCTTTATCCCACGTATAAGAAAATCAGTAGCAAAATATTTAAAAATCTGACTACAAAATCTTGAAACACACCTTTAGAACAATACAAGATTAGTTCACTATCGAATAAACTTAGTATAAATGTTTATTTGTCAATAGGTATATATGTAATGGTATATAATATTTTTATTTTAAGGATTTTGCAAGTTTTTCGATTTTCTAAAGTTAAATTTATCGTATAAATGGTTATTTTTCATAACATTTGAATATAATACTTTATTTTCTTTGGGTATTACGATTTTCCAAGTTTTTCGTAGTCTCATTTCACTAAAAAATTGTTATATATTTAAAATAATACCTTAAAGAGATTTGGAGAATATAATTTCTAGCTCAATTAAGCAAAGTGAGACAATATAATTCATGCAACTTTTCATTAATCTTTCAAAATATATTTAAAAAATATTTTTATTTAAAATATTTATTTTTACGTCAGCTTGACTAAATATTTCGATTAAAGGGCTGTAAACAAATCTGTTCAACACGGATTTTATTTACCGAATAATTAAATAAGTATTTACTATTTCGCCAATCAAGAGTGCAACCCATGCGCGTCAGTTAATCGAAATCAATCGGAGAATCGCCACAGGGTAATCCATAAATGCCGCTTAAGGGGAGAAGATTCGGTCAATCAGCGGTCCCAGGGTGTGCCGCATCGTGTCAAAGAGTTCAAGCACATCTGATTTCCCCAGATATCCTACCCTTAATTCTGTCGCTACGGGAGGCTCTAGCAAAAGATGCTGAGTGCTCAAAGGATTTATTGGCCATTTTCAATAACGTCTTGTTTTCTTACAATAATTTACTTACTCGATATAATTTAACACTTGTGTTTGAAAATTTCCGATTATTATTAAATAAAAAATACTAAAGAAGAATTATATAAAAAATCCTTGAATCGGCAGAAAACGATAGCAAGAGAGAGTATGGAATATAATTAACGAAATTATTGATGAAAAACAAACAAAAAAGGAAAAAATATTTCTTATTTAACGCGAGAATTCAAAAATTAACTGCACACAAAAGCCCCAGCTAACGGCAAATATGTTCAATTATTTCTTTGCTAGCGTTAGCTAACGCTAACTTAACAAGTATAATAACAAAGAACACTGATGTAACGACTTTAAGCGTAGCATATTCAATAAAATATTTTCAAGTCACTATAATTGAGGAAATTGAAAAAAATAACAAGAATGAAGGGAGGATCAGCGGCTGGTCATGATGGATATACGACCAACACTATAAAGTTTATTAAAAAACAAATATCGAAATCTTTAATGCACATAATAAAAACTGGCGTATTTCCGACAAGCTACAAGCGCGCCATAATTTCTCCTATATATAAATTGGGTAATCCTGAGGAAATTACCAATTACATACCAATTTCTCTTATATCAAATTTTGGAATTTTCATGCAAAAAATCGTTAAAAAAGGCTGCATGAATTTATTAACACAAACAAAGTTATTAATGAAAACCAATTCGGGTTCATGGAAAACAAAAACACACAAGATGCAATTGATAGATTATCTAAAATCATCCATGAATCTCCAGACTAATCTCTGAAATATAAAGGAATTTTTGTTTACTTAAGAAAAGCCTTTGGCAGCATCTCCCACCAAAAAACTAATTTTAAAATTAAAATCAGTCGGTATAGACGACAAAGCCCTGAGCTGGATCCAAAGCCATCTTCATGAAAGACCACAAAACCTAAAAATAAATTAAACTTTGAGCCTACCACTAACTAGTGATTTCGGAGTACCTCAAGGGACAGTTTTGGGCTCCTTCCTTTTCATAATTTTTGCCAACAATATCTCCAAAGTAAAATAGAAAGGAGAAATTATATCGTACGGTGACGACACTGCTATCATTGTAAACAGACATGACTATTACACTTATTATTTTTTAAACGAAAATTTGATAGATCTTCTTGATCAACGCCACGAGTCTACTTGCAAAGTTTCAGCTCGATTAGATCACGAGAAAAGGTTTAAAAATCGATCCAAACTTTTTTCGTCACACAAGCAGACGCCACGAGTTAAAAGAAAGGAAGTAAAAAAGTAACCCATTAAACCAAGTATTTACAATAATCCCTTTCTTATTTTCGGGTTTCGTGTCTACCATATGCGTCGGAATCTCCATACAACTTACTGAATTGTATGAAAAAACCATTAAAAATTTGAAAAATCCAATATTATACTATATTTTTTTTTTAACTAAAATTTGATAGATCTTCTTGATCGTCGCCACGAGTCTGCTTGCAAAGTTTTAGCTTGATTGGATCACGGGAAAAGGGTCAAAAATCGATCCAAAGTTTTTTCGACGGCAAGTAGGCAAGCAAGCAGACGCCAAGTATATAAAGGGAGTAAAAAAGTAACCCATAAAAACCAAGTTTTTACAATACTCCCTTTCTCATTTTCGGGTTACGTGTCTACCATATGCGTCGGAATCTCCATACAACTTACTGAATTGTATGAAAAAAACATTAAAAATTGGAAAATCCAAAATTATACTATAATTATTTATTTTTTACTCCTTTTATATTAACTCGTGGCGTCTGCTTGCTTGCTTGCCGGCTTGCCGCCGAAAAAACTTTGGATCGATTTTTAACTTTTCCCGTGATCCAATCGAGCTGAAACTTTGCAAGCAAACTCGTGGCGACGATCAAGGAGATCTTTCAAATTTTTGTTAAAAAAATTAATAATTATAGTATAATTTTTTCCGATTTTTAGAAATTTTAATGTTTTTTTCAAATTGGAATCATTACAAAGTTTGATTATTATTAGCAACGGCCCGATAACGTCGCGGAATATTTTCTTAATTTGAATTACTCCTTCGGTATACATAAAAGGTCTACGAATTTCGAAAATCTAAATTGACTGACAAATGTTTTTTGAATTTAATCTTCAAAGCATGAAGTGTCTTATTATATTAAAGCTCAAAACGTCTGACACTTTAGAAATATATTAAATTACTGTAAGTTTAGTGTTATGTTACATATTTTAATTCGTCTTTAATTGTTGTTATATTTTACAAAGAAAGGGAGTATAATAAAAACTTGGTTTTTATGGGTTAGTTTTTTAACAAAACTTTGATAGATCTTCTTGATCGTCGCCACGAGTCTACTTGCAAAGTTTCAGCTCAACAAATTTATTTGGCTAAAATAATCTATACCGATAAAACTCAATGTCTGTCTGTCTGTCAAAAGTTTCAACAAATTTATTTGGTTAAAATAATCTATACCGATTAAACTCAATGTCTGTCTGTCTGTCTGTCTGTCTGTCTGTTCTCTATACAAATCCACACCGTTTGTCCGATTCGATTCTAATTTTGCATACTTATGTTTTAGGACCCGGCGGGTAACATAGGTAACATTTCCCCCTATTCTCTCACCCCTTCCCCTCCCCCTGACATATTTTTGAAGCAAGTCTGTACCGTTTGACCGATCGGACTCAAAATTTGGAAACTTATTCTTTAGGACTCGGCGGGTAACACAGCCAACATTTATGCGACATTTCCCCTAAATTATTTTACCCTTTCCCTTCCCCCTGATATATTTTCAATGCAAATCTGAACAGTTCGACTGATCGGACTCAAATTTTGGAAACTTATTCATTACGATCCATTGGTTAACATTGGTGACATTCCCCCCCTATTATTTTAGCCTTCCCCTTCCCCTGATATATTTTCGATGCAAATCTATACCGTTCTAACTGAAACTTTGTTTACCCTCACAAATTTATTTTAAACTTAATCCTTAACCCGTGCAACATCGGATATGAACAGCTAGTATTTTTATATTATTATAAATAAATAAAATTGCAACACATATACAATTGTATTAGCGTAATTATATAATATATATAATTATTCTAATTTTATTAATATTATATAATTAATATTATTTATTCCTAAATAGAAATATTATGTATATTTGGGAATAAATAATTTCAATAGCCTCCCTGAAGATTAAAAAAAAATTGAGATCATAGAAATAAAAAATAAATTGTTTGTATGTTTTATAGACATATACAAAAAAATAATTATATATTTAAAAGACATATACAAAATATGTAATCATACAAAAGTGTAAATCCCTCTCCAAGGTCAAGAGTTAGTCTCCTTAAGGAGAGGTACAGCGAAAAAAAGTATTTATTATAGTTTTAATAAACTAGAGTAAAATAGTGTAATAAACTGTATCTCACATTAAACAAATTAAAAAAAGAAGCTTTAATAAGTTTCAATGTCGAAATTAATGATTATCGCTATACTTATGTTATCATACAATGGATATTATATGAATCTTTATTTTGTAAATATATCTAACATTTTACCATAAACATCATACATAATAAGTTTGTTTTCGTTACTTGAGTTTTACTTATTCGATCAAATATATGCTACTTACTAAACTGCGTGCATAAATTTTATTTAATATAATTTTTGCCAATAATTTAAGAATCATGTAAAATGCACGTTATATTATCCGTATACATAACTTCGTATAAATATTGTCAAACTTCAATAAATTTCACAACCGAATTCAATTTCATAACAAAATTAAAGTTCGTAACAGAATTTTCGTGAAACTTTAATGCAAGTTAATCGATCAATATATTATTAGTGGAAGAAAATTCTTGTTTTTAAACTTTTTTTGTGACACGTTAAAACATTCTGTTGGAGTGAAGTGTTCATATCTAAAATTATAATAGTCGTATTTCTCAATTAAGAACTTTAGAAGTGTCACAAAGGCGATGCTATTAACGCTATGGGAAACGCGTTTATGGATATAGACACCAGATCCTTTTATGGACAAAATTCAGTAATTATGTTCTTTGAACATACATATGACAATATTGTTAGCAATATATCTGTTAAGATAGATTTTTTAATGTTCAAACATTAAGAAAATTTATTAACGGTTCATCGTAGATACGATGACTATTATGAGTTTGTAGTATTAAATTAATGCGGAAAAAGATCTTTTTCATAAAAGCGATTCATAATCGTCGTCCTAAGATGGGTTTTAAATACAAATAATAGGCCTTCGACGACTTGCGACCCTCACCCACTGAGGTCTCCTGCTTCCGCGCCGAACTTCGGCCTTTTTCTTTGCGTCCATTCGATCTTCGGCATTTCTTTCGCACCGATTTCTCTCCGTTGTCTGCCGATAGAGGAAAAATTCCAATCACCGATCCGAGGGATCGTTACGCCTAATGTCCCATCCCTACGCTGAGAACGGTCCAAGATTTTCCTCCCGGACTAAATTGGACGCTATTTATTTCGTGTCGATTTATATTAATAGCCCGGATTGGACAGGGGGATGATATCGGGGTTAGCAATTTTCTACGCACTACATTCAAAATTGTTTCTTTCGGCATTTTTCCATACCGGCATGTTATTGGACGGAAGATAATGAAAGAAATTTCGATTGTTGCTGACCCGAGATGGATAATTGGGGTCGTACGTTTTATGTGATGAAGTAGTAATAAATAAAATATGAGATGTGTATTTTATCCGAACATAAAAACATTATATGTGCACGTGGGTCAAAGGCTCTTTTCATATTACGTGATTCATGAAACTATATAAATACACCGTAAATTTTAATGCCGAACAATTAATTGCGCCTCGGAATTATTTATATATGTTTTTAAATTACACTAGCAGGAAAGCAATCGGCTTCGCCGATTGCCTTTCTGCTAGGCCCTGCAGGCGGCTATTGTGGCCGCTGCGCGGCCAATTGTGTTTGCTGTGCAGCAAACACAATTGTTTACCTATGCCTACGTCAGCCGCTTCGCGGCTAATCGTTTCTGTCAAATTTCTATTTTTGCTATTTCGACCGCCGCGCGGCCAATTGTGTTTGCTATCTGACAAATTTCCATTTTTGCTATTGTGTCCGCTTCGCGGCCAATGATGGCCGCTGCGCGGCCAATTATATTTGCTGTGCAGCAAACACAATTGTTTACCTACCAATACCAACCTACCCAATATTGACATATTTGCTATTTTCACTTGCAAAAAAATCGAACTCTTTTTTCAATTTCGTCTAATTTAAACTTTAAAAATTTTATTTACGAATTACCGCATTATTTTCGAATTAAATGGGTAAATCTATTTTAAAATTAACATTTGGGACTTTTTTATTTGAAAATGTAGAATTATAGGGAATTTCAAATTATCGGGGTTCGAATTAACGGGATTTTACTGTATATTAGGAAACTGATATACGCTATACCTATATGTATGTTCACTTTGAGTTTTTAAAGATAATTATTGTCAAAATCTTATCAAAAGCATAAAAATAAATTACAGAAATGAAATTATAGGGTAAAATTAAAAAAATAATTTAAATTCTCAATGAATACAATATTTTGTGTAAAACAACCAGTTTCAACAATCTCTTGAATAAGCCGTAACCAACGGATAAATTTATATGAAGAATAATAATTTCCTTTTATTATGCTGTTTGAAAATTCAACTGGTAAATTAAAATGTTCATTTACATCTAAACCACCTTCATCATTAAAAAAAAATCAATTCAATTGTATGTAAACATTAGACTTTCTAATAGTCCAAATACATCCAAGCCAACTAAGCGCGTTCATTCTTTGGGCAAAAATTGGATTATTTAAGAGTTAACGTTGTTATTACGGTCGTTAGACATAATATTTAACATAACTGGTTGTGGATATTTTATACGAACCGTATGTTATTCCGAGAGACGATTCTCGACGTTTCGTTGAAAATTTATTCAACGTCATCAGGAGGACGACCTTTACCCGCGGAGGTAAAGGACGGACGCGAGAAGGTTGTCCTCCTGATGACGTTGAATATGTTTTCAACGAAACGTCGAGAATCATCTCTCGGAATAACATACGGTTCGTATAAAATATCCGCAACCAGTTATAGTTTAAAAATATTGGATGTTTACACATGAAACATCTGCTACGGAATGCATTTCATTAAATATGCTTTTGACTTCTAGATTCACTTCACATTCAATTCAGAATGTCTATGTGTGAATGGTCAATTGACAGAAGTTAGTAACTCACCATTTCGAAGCATTACAATTTCTTCTCCATTAAAAAAGAAACAGCGTTACGAATTAGGATGTGCAAGCCGTGCGTACGACTCACGTTGTTTCACTGTGTCGGTATTTACGGGTATAGGTAAACACCAACACACAGTGCGGCTTATACATACTATTTCGATTGTCTTTCTTAAGTAGAAAGAGGTCTACAAATCACTTAAATGTAATTCGTAGAAACAATGTTTTATTTTTAAATCCTTAAATTTTTTTTGTTATGTGAAAAAGGTAGGAGTAAATTTGAAATATATAAAATTTATATAAATAAATAGCTAGAATACGGCCGATTATCTAACATACAACAATCGGTGGTATATCGTCATGATCGTAGAACAATGAAGAATGTGCAAAAAATTCCATATTGACTTTTTTGGATAGTTAAAAAGTGAAAAAAAAAAGCCATCTTATGGTATATAAGAAGTGTATTTTTTCTCATTCATTTAATCGTTATACCAACTTCGTATAACGACGGTTCTGATTTGCGATCGTAGAACAATGGAGCATGTGTAAAAACGTCGTTGTACTGCGCTGACTTTATTTGAGGTTTTAAAGGTATCCACTTTAAATGAAAATCTTTTGTAGTTATCGAGCTATGACATAAAGTGTCTTTATGTAAATAAAACTTCAAACTGCTCTCCTGCAAACTTGAGAAAAATCACATGCGTCGTTGTTCTACGATTATGACGATATATGCGTAAATTAGCAAAGCGTTGCAAAGTCACTGATTAGTGAGTACGTCATCTCGCGACTGGATTATTGTAACTCAATATATGCAGGATAGCCTAGGACTCAGCTCCACAGACTTCAGTTAGTGATGAATGCTGCGGCGAGGCTTATATTTAAGGCATCAAAGTTCTCGCGGATACCCTCAATGCTGAAGTAGCTACATTGGCTTTGCCTGCCGGAGCGGATAAATTTCAAACTCTCTGATGGTGTACAAAAGTCTTCAAAGAAAAGTGCAACAATATTTGATCGACCTCTGTATCCCAGACAATATTACTGGAAGAAGGCTCACATTGCGGTCAGCTAAATCGGAGGCACTCTGCAGGCTGGTAGTACCAAGGAGACCTGGAGCCACCAAGTTTACGGAACGTTGCTTTCAACTTTGCGAGCCCAGCTATGTGGAATCAGCTGACTCCAGTGTTGCGATCTATGGAGAACCAGGTCTTCAAGAAGAGCCTAAAAATTCATTTTTTTCGGGATGTCACACATGTAAAGCGCCCTTAAAGCGTCTCTTACGCAAAAACGGCGCTATTAACATTTAAGGTAGCGTGTGCGTTTTAACCTCACAATTTAGGTAAAGATGTAACATCTCGCGTTGATTTCTATGTAATCTGGGTGCATAATATAGCGACATCACAATTTTCAAATATATTCTCCATCGTTTATATGAAAAGTTAACCTAGAAACAGTAACTGCGCATAAGGTGACGTGTGTGTTTTAAGCTCACAATTCAGGCGTAAGATGTAACCTCAAAATTAATATATATGCTTTTCGCATTCATTTCCACGTAATCTGGGTGCCTAATATGTGCATAAATAAAGAAAAGATGTATCTAAACACGTTACACCTGTCAAACGGTCATGTCAGTCATGTGTCAAAATTCAATTTCGATATGACTTGCCAGAAGTAAAAATAGAATTGTTTGAACAAAATGTGGTATTTTGTTATTTCTAATCAATAATCAATAAATATTATCGTCGTATTAAATAATGCATATAATATTTACTAATTAAATTATATCTAAATGTATTTTAAAATGAACTGTTAAGCCTCGTTTCTTTAAAAAAAATCATACGATTTTTTTTATGCTGGCCATGGAAACACACGCAACATGACCGGCATTTTTAGCGCATTCATATTATAAGATTTCAACCAAGCTTCAGCTCATTTTATATTTCTGTAATTTCTGAAAATATATAAATGAATCATTTTTCTTGCAAAATTTTCCTATTGCATAATTCAGTTTGGTACCTAAGCTCAAACCATTTTATATATTCAAAATTAAGGTACACGTAAAGTCTCCACAGATTTAACAAAATATTTAGATTGCTGCACTGTACAAATAAAGAGAAAGATAAAAATAAAAGGCTGCCCTCGTAGCTCAGTGGGTATGACACTGGCTTCTCACACCGAGTGTTCCGGGTTCGATTTCCGGTGAGATCACAATAAATCTAAGTGATTTACTCAAGCCTGGATGTCTTGTTATGTAGTTTTCTTCTATAATTGGGCCTTTTGACCTGTTGAAGCGTAAAAAAATATATAAAAAAAAGACAAAACGTAAAAAACTATTTGTCAAAGAAAGAGTTTTGACTAAATCATGAAAGTTTTCAATAATGGATTGATGAACTGAAAAGATCACTAAATTTAATATTAAGGGATGAAACACAAAGGAGTTTTGCCTCGACTTGGCATTGGAGAAGAGAGACGTAAGGTTTCAAGACTGATCTAGGAGACTTTCCGGGTTTTCTCAGGGACATAATATGTTGCAGCAAAACTGGGCAATCAATCGCAGAAGAGGCAAATTCGTGTAGTAATATTAAAGAAGTGAGTAATATTAAAGAAAAGAGAAAGAAGAAAAAAGAAAGAAAAGAGAAAGAAGAAAAAAGAAAGAAGTGCGAAATTTTTATTGTTTGCGTGAGTGCGATAGGTAATGATTGCAATCAAATAATTAAATAAACATAACACATTTATTTATAAATAGTCAATATAGGTACCTACCTACATTGAAAAAATATATAAAAACTAACATAAGTTTACTGCGACGTTCCACTGTTACATCATGCCCGCGTCAGCCCCTGGTTTAAGTCAAATATCTAAATGGCATTTGTCTGTCGATCGATTGTCGCACAATCGCTCCTAGGTATAGACCACGAGGGGGTGAGCCTCGCCCGCCAAGCCCCTGGTAAAAACGGCTTAATGGTGCAGCCTTAGGGTGAGCGGGCCGCAGGCATCTGATAAGTTGTATTCGTTTTATTCGCTGTTTACATTTTTTCCTATTGAAACGGATTGAGTTATTCATAATTTTACTAGATTTTGAATACCTTAAACTAATTATAATATATTCAAACCTTTCATTATTACTTTTATTGTCTTAATAATCATTTAATTTATACAGATTATCAACAGACCGTTAATGATCCTGATAGACAGATTCTAGCGTAACATAAATGTCCGAAGTAAAAATATTTTACATAAATTAGGAAAATAATATGTTACAGAATTCACTTTAACATTTGAAATAATGCATAAAATTAAATTAAATGTTGGCTTTAAATCATTAATTCACGAATTCCAGGGTCAATGTGAAATTAAAATGACAAAAAATTATGATAAATATAGAATCGAAGTACGCAATTTCATAAAATATTAAAAAATAGTTTTATTAATTAAATCGTTAATATATTTAATAAATTTGCTGAAATCATTGGTATTCATGTGCTTGTTACATCAAATATTATTTTATACTTAAGAAATCTAACTACAAAGTTAGTTAGGTTGATTAGATTAGGTTAGTTAGTGAATTAGTGGTAACCTAACCTAACAAACCTTACATAACCAACCAAATAGTAAAGTAGATTGGAAAATACATTTTCATTAGAAATGTACTTCCACTGTAACATATATGTATAATAATTGTATTAATGGTAATATAAGAAGAGAATCCTTTCGGCACATTAATTTTGTCTTGAAAGTATTCTTTGTCCCTCCTTGTCGACCGATAAACGTTCAGTTTCCCGATCCACCGCTATGCTTTTGACAATCACCGCTGGTAACTGGTACACCGATCTCGATAAAGCGGAAGAGTGTGCAAGTGGTCTGGCTGCATCAATCCGAGCGTGGCTGCAGAAGGGCTCTTCTGAGAGACTGTACCAGATATGGAAATAAGGAGTCTGCGGATACATCACCTAAGGGGACGGTTTGTTAATGACATCTTGATTTTGTAGATTTCACTTACATAGAAAATGACATTCTCTATTAAAACCACTAGTTTCCCATTTTTTTTTCTAATCATAGGTTTACTTAATATAGATCAATTTATTTAATTTATTTGAATGGAGAAAATGTTGATTGAACATTTGAAATCATATTTGTGTCTTTTGGCATGTCCTAAATCATCGCTGTGCTCCAAATATTTTTTTAATATCTCAAAGTTAGTTGAACGAGTATGCCGAGTTGAATGTTATTTTTTAACTTTTAAGCCCTCAACACACCGCGATAGAAAACACTGGAAAAAGGCTTGACTTCAATTCATATTATTGTAAAGATTTTTTTTTTAAAACGCATTTTATATTGCAAAAATGCTATTCCTTATTTCAATAGCTTTAAAACAATATTAATCTTACAATTACTAATTCAGTATTTAATGTAAAATATTGATAAATACGGGTCTGTCATTCTCTCTATCTCTCTATCGCTCATCTAACGTGAACACCATCATTACCGGACACCTTTATACGCATTAAACATTGATTAAATTCAAAATTAATTATTTTTTGTGGATATCACACAAATTTATTATTTTATAATGATATTCTTATTTACCCCCTTTTTAGGATCCAAACCTAGATTTTATATTGCACGTATACAGGTAATATTTCTGGTTTGCTGGGCTCGGAAGCATGGCTACGGAAAGGTTTATAATAAAGGCTTCTAAAAAATTCTGAAATAATATAGTATTTTAAAAATGTTAAATATTGAACTCGCATCAAGAATCCCGACTCTCGGAAGAGATACACACAGGGGGATGAAAGGGTTGCTCACCACACCATGTTCGATCTTCCTAAGAAAACCGCTTCAAAGGATTTCCCATTCCCGCCTACAGTTGTATTCCGTCGGTTCTGCTACTTGGGTTTCTTATCGAATCTATGTAGATCAGAGAAATATATATATATGTGAAAACGTCCGTAATGATTCACATTAAGTAACTTTAAATCAACTAGCTTTTAAACGGCAGTTCCTTAATAGAAGAACGTTCTAAATATCCAAAATTTCTCGTGAAACTAATATACACAATTCACCTTTATTTTTATCTAAAATATGACATTTAATGGTGTCAGTTAATGTTATATTCTAATAAATAAAATATTACATTTACTAGTGACAAAGGTAGTACGCATTCAAAAACTGAATATCTAGCAATTTTATCACTCAAATAGAAGAAAGTAAATTCGATATAAACTTGAAGATTTTGGTTGCTGGCTTATCAACAGACCGAACATTGAAAGATTATAATATGGTCAAACATAGTGGGTGTGGATGACATTTTGAATTAGCGAGCAGGACTAAACCAACCATTTTTTCTGAAAATTTCTTTAAACACCACTGGCTGGATTTATAGACGTAAAAAAAGTATGTACGTAGGTATTTACTTTAGGAAGAATATATATTTTTATATCTCGCTACCCATACCTATTTCTTAAATCCTGATATGAGGTGCGACACTTTTTATTACTCTTGTACTTATATCTTAGGAAAAATGTTGAAGACAGTTGTTTCAATAAATATTACTCGAAATATGATGCCAAAAACTACATTTAAAAATAATGTGAAATGATGTGTACCTTTGAACAATAATTTTCTACGTGAAAAGTTAGTACACTCGTACATCGAGCCGGGTGTCTGGAATGCAGAAAGCATGCAAATGACACAGTGCAGACAATGCTTTGGTCTTAGTAACACCGTCATTACGGGGCTAACACATTTATCATTTATTTATGTGACCGAAATGAACTGTCACGACACTTCTCTGCTACCTAATCTATTTGTTCCACAAGCGTAAGAGAACGTGTTGGGCTTCCTCGATCAGCAGGCGCGCAGGCCCTGCAGATGTGAGCAGACTACGCTACCGAGGAAGCACTTGTCATGTTTATTTCATTTCCACCACTCTCATTAGTCATTAGTGAATAAACTATTCTTCTTTTCGCGTTTCCAACCCTTGTCTCATACTCACCGCTTTTCCTTCAGGACTTGGCGACTTTCATCTCGTCAAGTCATCCTTGGACATCATCCACTACGTCCGTGTATCAAAACGATCTGGTAAATATTATTTTTTATTTATCAGTACCGCAATTTTTTTTTTCATTTTGCCGGTACTTTTCAAACCTTTAAACATAACATTTCATTCCGTTTGCATGACTAAAATTTATATTTTAAACGCTGCATGCGCAGCCGCGCTTGAAGCTTAGTTTGTTTATAATTTATTTTGTAAAGATGCTTTAAGTTTAGCAAAACGGGGAGAATTGCAACGCTTGAATTAATCAAATAACGTCCCTTTTCATTAGGCATTTACGAGCATTTAAGTAAGCTCCGCAAAATGACATCCAAACGTTTCTGGAACACAGCTAATGTAAAAGTTTATTTTTATAAGTAAGATTAGTCGAACTTTGTCAGGACGAGGTTTTGCAGAACAAAGTTATTGGTAGCCGTATAATTCGGCAGATAGGAGACTTAGGTCGGGGTTTTCGTATTATACGAATCTGTGTAGGGGAAAAAGAACGAAGATAGATAATTTGATTTACTCAGTCCTCTTCTGTTATCTTCATTCTGTTGTGAGATATTCAATTGAAACATTTTTTTTCAATTTAATTTGTAAATTTTTACCTCGATCCATGCCATTTCTCCTCTGTTAGGTATTCGACTCCAATCTTAGCTTTATAGATATGATATATTTGACAATTTCGTCTTACATTGGAATTACATTTATTTCAATTTTATTTTACAAACATGCTTTCAAGTGTCCCTTTTTTCATTCTTATTGTTGTGTGTTTGAATGTTTATTATCGCTTGCAACTTTAGCTTCAGGTTATGTGTTCTCATATTGCATCGAAAGTCTGTGATTATTTTGCTTTAATTTGAATTAATGATTTTCTAAACATTTTATATATTTTATTTTATAACTCTGCTCAATTTTCTTTTTTTTTTAAAATGTTCTGTTTTTGTTTCTTTCCATCAATCTGTCATGTCCGCGGTTTTAATAATGCCTGATGATAATAATAATTTATCGATAATTGTGTATGCCTATACTCTTGTTCGATTTAAATTTGTTTTGTCGAAGTAGCGCAGGCGCCAAATATGATAAGATTTGATAAGTTTAATGTCAGAACGCGGACGTTAATCAGGCGTTGGAAACTTTTGATTCTTTAGGTATTAAGGACTTCCGCTGTCGGGCGGGGGAGGGCGGGGAACCCATCCCCGGCGGCCGAAGTTGGCCGCAACTTTAGGTTTGCCGCTAACATAGTTTGGAAACATATCTTTGGCTGATACAAATACGGTATTTGGAAGCCGCGAAGACATTCTCGAGAACAGCTACCCGGCACCTTCCATTGAAACTTCAACTCGAATTCGCGAACAGGTTTAACTTGTAATGTGTCGACTTCGAACAATCAACTTGTTTAATGATCTTGAATGCGACGTTATTAAATAGTATTAATTCTTGAAAATTAACTTAGGTGTTAAGTCATAAAATTTAAATTTAAACATTAGACCATCGATCCAGAACTGGAGCATCTTAAAGAATCAATTTCATAAAATAAAAATTTAGAAACTTTTGAAGTTAGGCCTAGTTAACACTCCGATCGAATATCGTAAAAACATAAACTCGCAATAACATTTAGTCATTGACATAAATTAGGTTTCCTTCTAGATCGCCAAAATTATAAACAATAAATAACTCACGCAAATTTCTTGGTACACGCTGTGGTTCCATAACTGGTTCCACTGTGTTTGACTCCGAGCTTGTAAATTTTGAAACAATAATTATAAAAAATTCAAACTAAATACTTTTAAAAAATGTATGTAATGTATGTTTCAGTTAATAGTTAAGAAGCGCTTCATTACAAAAATAGGTTTTATTTGAAGGTATGCGTAGTGGTATGAAATTTAAAAAAAAAAAAGGTTTTTTGTAAAAAAAACGAGCGAGCCTTACAGTAGTCACATATGATGTGTAACATTTGACATCTCACAATTAAAAATATCAATTGAGCACCATCAGAAATTAACAACAGAAATTAACATGAAAAAGCTAATACCTATATATTTTATGACGTGAGGTTCTGATGCTTCCATCAGAACTCCTCGTCACCACCAGTTTTGCTCAGTCGGAGAAGAATAGGACTCACCTTACTTCTACATTTCAAACTCAGGGTATTTCTGGTGTCGTGTAAGCTGCACTTCAGTTGTCTCTCATTTAAACATATTTAAAGTTGCAACAGTTCAATGACAAGGGTTATACAACGAAACATTCTTTAGTTAACATGTGAATTTATTCAAATAAATTTAATCAAAAATTAATGGTGCCACAGAAGGTGACAATTTTCCATAAAATATTTTGTGAATTTTGCATATCGAAATCTTTTTTGTACAATAAATAGAGTTGAATAATTTAATTTACCGCGCCTCGACATCATCGCTAGCGGCCGCATTAAACAAGGATGGAAAAGACAATCGAAACTAAATTCTTTTATACTACTAGCGGGAACGGCAGCGCTGGTGTCGGAATGCCGGCAATCACATTCTGTAGATTCAATTAACATCAGGTCAAAATTTCTAAATCAGATTCAAAAAACAATGAAGCTACAATAGGCTGTGCGAATACATTCGCTTGGTGACATTGATTTCAGATAGCATGTCACAACTTCTGGCACAAAACACCGCTTCCGCATGTAGTTAGCAATGTTCTTTTAAAAACGGCACGACCACTGATGCACTCGTTTTTTTCAATTTTCGGAGCCAGATAAACTCCCAGCTCGCTCCAGGCGTGACGTGAAGTTAATGATTAAAAAAATTTGGAATACCAGGCATGTCGCGGTCTTCATTTTACTGGCCTTGCATCTGAAGCAGGATTGCTCCCTTATGGGTCCAGAGAACAACCCCGCCCCGAGGCTTTGGGCTGCCGATGCAGATGACTTCCGGAACATCATCTCTGCAGCTGCCCCCCAGGCGTTGCAAGGGATGCATCTTTCAGTCAACGACGCGTCATCTTGCCATGGCGCGAAACGCTGGCGTGGAAGGACCCTATGTACGAAAGACATTATTAAACAAACAATCATGTAATTTCACAAGTTATCTTTATGCCACTTCAAATTGCGTCTCTCGGAATGAGCTTACCTCTTAACACGAGGGTTCACAGAAAGGCTCACATCTTGCGTGCGGATGTGTCAGATTTCGAATGCGCCATTTTGAAATACCGTCCCCGACGTTTGCGACTGCCGTGAAATTATCTGCAGTAGACCAAAGACATTTATCTTTTCCCATAGAGTATTCGCGGTACCTACGCGGATTAAAATCAATTTTGGTGCAGATATTTGGTTCGGGGATCGATAAATTCATTACTTTTAGATGTTTCGCGAAGAAGTGTGACGAACAGAGGTTGCTACGTCACAATTTATTAATTAGTAAATACAAGTAAAAAAAATGTATGTGCATTTATTTATTATTGAATTTTGTCGCACTAGATAGGTACCGTATATCTATATACGCATTTTGTTTAAAGACGTGTTTGGTCAATTATATGTTTTTATTTCTTTTCGTAGATGGGGGTAGAGTGCCACCATACACATTGTATGAAAACTTTGAATAAATATTTAAAAATGATCACATAAATTACATAAAATTTGATAATGCTAATCATCACGGTTAGTTATTGTTTACATTAATGTAAACAAAATTAAGTATTTATTGGATAGTTTCGAAGATATAAGCC